>QFDD01000188.1:0-46930 GCA_006871305.1 Vachellia collinsii | reverse complement strand
AAAAAAAAATCATTCTGAGATTAAGAGTGAACAGAGAAGCTAGAAGGTTCATATCTTTGTGATAAAATCAATCTAGTGAGGGAAGGAAGAAACTGGAAGAGAGATATGAATAAACTTTCTTTTGTATTTGGACATCTGGAGGATTAGATTAATATATTGTTCTTTCCCCTTTCATCTCTACCATCAAATATGTTGGTAAAGGAGATATAAAATTTGCACATTTGTTATTAGCTTTCTTCTTTTATGTGGTATTCTTAATCCAATTTGCTGGGAAAAATTTGTAAATTTTTGGTTTTGGACTTCCCCTTTCATTAGCTAAATGAATTGAGATACTTTATTTATGAAACCTTCTGTTATGATTGCTGTGAATTTTCCTGATTTGAATTTTGTATTCCAGCCATTTATTTACAACTCTTGTTATGATTCTACTTCTATTCTTGATGAAAAGATGATTGTTTGTTTTGTGGTGATCAATATGCAGCCATTTTTCATGCTTATTTTCCTTTTGCTCAGCGTTGAAAGTGTTTCTGATTATGCCTAGAGGCTTGTTTGCATTTGTGCATCATAGTTTAGCCATTCTGAGTCCTAGGCTTTAATTGTGGCCGTAGGTTCTAACAATGCTGGCGCTTTGGAGGCAATGTCATTGCCTGATATTGTTACATTTAATTAATGCACCTTGAGCAAAGTTGTTGTCATGATTTATAATAGTTTGTCTCTTGGATCTGTAGATGGACTGCACGGCATTGCTGCTTGTCTAATATCTTTTCCATTTTACTATCTGCTTTATTTTTATTTACTATTGCTGCTTGGAGAAAACCTAATCCTCCTCACTTCTATCTTTGTACTACCTCAACTAAATCTCTTTAATCTTTAAAAATTACTGTGTAAATTGTGCAATATCTATTAATATATTATACCTTTGTCATGGTTATATAAAGCTCATATTTGGTTATTATCCCCCCTTAGCATAGCAGCATTTGCCCTGGTCTTCAAATCATGGAGTACTACTGATTGGGAATTCCATTCCCCTCTTCTCTGCTGCATACCTTGGAACATTTTTTTCTTTGAAAGAGTTAGTTTATCAACTGCAAATGTTGACTGCCAACTTTTATTATCTGTGCAGGTTGTATAGGTGTTTTTTGTCCCTGCATTCTGTTTGGAAAGAATGCAGAATTTCTGGGGTCTGGAACTTTCATGGGATCATGTGTAACCCATTTTATATTGTGGACTCTTGTTAATACTGCCTGTTGCTTATTAACCGATGGCTTGGTTTTGGGATTACCTGGATGCCTTGTTGCATCATATGCTTGTGGCTACCGCAGGACCTTAAGGTCAAAGTATAATTTGCCGGTATGACCTCATCTACTCTCTGTTTTCCATATATATTCTTATTACTTGATATTCATCTCTATTTCACAAATTTCTTGGTAAGAGTCTACACTTCTTTTATTTTATTTAGATTTGTAATCTCAATGCATTTGATTTTTGTAATATTTAGTTCTTTCCAAGAGACTAACTGCTAAGATTTGAATAGTGAAAAATATTGGTTAGTCCTTGCTGCTGCTTGCTATTCTCTGATTTTGATCTGATAAAGCTCTTAGCTGGGGCCTTATGGCTGAACTCTCTGAAAATGCTCCATGAATTCGTCATTTGGACAGCAAATGTGAGATATCTTTTGAGTAGTTGAATGCCGAATGTCCCCTTGCACCAAAGTTCCAAGATCATTGGACCTTGGCTCCATGTCCTTGTGTGCCCAGGAGTCTTATTGCTAGTTCCACTTTCATACCATCTTAACATTTGAGATTCCAAACTTTTCTCCCCAACCTTGAAGCAGTTTATCAATCTCCCAGAAACTTAAACTTGGCTGATTCTATTTAGTGGGAACTTTGCCTTTTGAACTCTCAATATTTGAGGCACACTCCTATCTAAGGGTGTGTTTGGTTCAACCAAGGATGGGGAGGGGAGTTTCATTAAAAGGAGGTGAGGATAAGTGAGGGTAGCTTACTAACTTTGTTTGGTTGGAAGGGAGGAGAGGGCAGGAGCGGTTTCTTGTTTGGTTCATGAGGGGAGGGGAGCTAATTATAAGTTGACAAATATAACCTTCCTTATTATTTTATAATATTTACATCAGAAATATTTTGTTTTTTAATTTTTGAATCATAAAAACGTGTGATCTCACTTATATATGAAAAATATTTTTATATGCTAAATAATTTTCTCAAATTTAATATGCTATCTTGTTAATTTTAATATGTTTTTTAGAATTATACAGTATATTTGAGTTGATGAAACAGAGATATATGATTTTCTATATAATAATATAAGTGAGGTTAATACGAGATGTGTGATATAAAACAGATATATATTTATAGTTCTTGGCTTCCACTTGGTACCGGTCTCATGGAATTACTGCTTGTGGATTGGGAACCTGGCACTTGCAGACAGGAAGGGGTTCAATTGAGGTTTCTTATTTGTGTCAAAAAAAGAAAATGCCTGAACCAAATGGCAAAAAAAAGCTTAAGGCTGGAGGGCAACACCGGAATAATGAAAATATACTATGGACAATTATGTCAAGATTGGAAACAATTTATGTCTCCTTCAAAATAACCCCAATTTTGGTGGGGAGTGGGAGGACAAAAGGACAAAAATCTGCCCCTCACCTCCCCTTCATTTTTTTCCAACCAAACACATAACCGCATTTCAATCCTCCCCTAAAAAATCTCTAACCGAACAAAGCCTAAAGGAACTTAAGTTAGAATTAAGATTTGAGGAACTTTTACAAAGGAAGTTAAGACTGAGTCAGAATTAGGTCCTCAAGTGTTGCTTACTGGTTTGCCTTGGATATATCCCCACGACTGTATCCTTCAATTGCTTTGTTTGTACCTCCAGTTCATATCTTGTTTGTACCTCCAGTCCATATCCCACATATAAAACGCTTCTAACTGAACTTGAAATGTTGATACACATTCAAACAGGTCTTTCCCTAACTCAAGCACTTTCTTACTATGATGCATAATTTGACCATTTTCTCATAGTCTCTTCTGTTCACTGTACAATATGGTTACTTTGCCTTGAAAAGACCTTTCCCCCCAAATTAACTGACTTTTCCTATATAGTTGGCTGTGATGGTTCAATGCTAATGCTGATGTTTCTTGATTCTTGTTTTCAAAAGGCAGCACCCTGTGGAGATTTTGTTACGCATTTTTTCTGTCATATGTGCGCCGTTTGTCAAGAGTACCGTGAGATCTGTGAGAAATCTGGCGATTCCGAGGCCATGAAGTTGACTGTACTCACAGCCCCTCCAGTACAGACGATGCGGTTAGATTCAAAGCAGTAATGTTAACTCCTTTATTCTGTATCTTTATATCCACACTCTTTACAATGTATGCATAGTATAATTTGCGGCATGCGAACTTCACTGGGGTCTGTAATTACAAAATAATTAACCATCACTACTACTATAATGTTGCTGACATTTCCTTTTATTTTTAACAAAATTTGGAAATTTTATATAATATTCCTAGTTATGTAAAGTTGTTTAGTTAGGAAAGTGCCCGCAGATGAAATGATGCCTGGTACGTAAAAATGAAAATGGTTAGGGAATAAAAATAAAATGAAAACGTAGATAGTGAATGAAGAATATTCTGCATATCAAATAATAAGTGATAGTTATTACTGAGTGATAATAATTATAAAGATAAAATAAATGTTAATTCACCTATTACTTGTTATAAGTTGTCTTCTAGAAATTTCTGTTATTTACAAGTTAAATTGTAAAATTTACAAAGCAATTATTATTTTTTATATGTTTATTTGGATTAACGTTGGTAGAAGTGGCTTTTTTTATACAATAAAAATAGCTTTTATTTGCCAAAGCTAAAGTTGAGATAAAAATCAGTCAGTTTAATATAATTTATAGGGTTAAACACCACTCTAGCGCAATTATGTTTGGAAAGTTTTTAGAAATTCAATTAAGCATTAAAAGTCATAAAACTGTAGCAATGTAACCCTCATTGAGAACCAGTTTCTGTGCAAAATTCAAGGTTTAGCTCATCCTACTAATATGATTTGGACCTTCTAGATTTAATCTAGACGATTTAAATTTGATTTTTTTAATATTTTTTTTTACAAAATAGCAGTTAAAAGATTATTTTTATTTTTTATTCTGTATTTACTGAAATAAATTTTTTAGAAAATATAGACTTTTATAAAATCAAGGGAGAGTTAGAGTAAAGGATCTAAAATAAATAATATTTATTGTGAATGACCATAAAAGTTGTAATCATTTAGAAGGACCACAAATAAAAATATAAAATTAAAAATACTAAATTTCTCCTAGCCATAATTTCTATTTTTCCTCCTACATTCCCTCTCACTATATTTTTTAAAATAATACAAAATCTTAAATTTTACTAAATTAAACATAATATTTTTCAATTTTTACTGAAAAAAAAATTGCACTTTATTTGATTTTTCCAAAATTATATATTTTAAAACTTAACACAAACATTAAATAAAAATAAAAATTATATAATATTAACAAAATTAATATCTTTTATAATTTATTATATACATTAATAAAAGTTATATAAGTCTAGTGAGTAAAAATAAAATTTGCTCAGTTGGAAATAATCATCATTTTAAATTTTAAATTAGTAATTTTAAATTTCTATTTTAAATTTTGATCCTTCTAAATAATTACCATTTTAATGATCCTTTATAATAAATATTATTTTCTTTTGATTCTTTATCTTAATTTTTCCTAAAATTAAATCTGGAATGTTTAAATTAGATCTGAACGGTCAAGATAAGATTAGTAAAATAGATTAAGTTTTGGCTTAACACTGTACGACACTTAAAATAACATGTCAAAAATTACATGGTGGCTAGCCTCTAAGGTGGATACTTGGCAAGAAGGCATCGATGATGCAGCTATACGATGAGGAATTGAAAAAAGATGATTCAGAGGCTCTTCTCTGCCATTTGCGGGCTTTCGTCCTCTGTTCCGAGGTTTTGTCTCTGGTTCCACCACTTTCCTGGGATCATTATCGCAGTCAATTCGCACCCTTGCTTCCATGTTCTGTCTTTAAATCTCGTTCATCCAAGAATTACGCAGCTTGTTCTCAAAACACTGGAAGTGCACATTCCGTTACTTTCATTGGTGTGAGCAACAAAACAGGGTCTCGTCCTCAATTACCGCAATTAGCCTCAAAAATTAGTTGTAAGAGAGGAATACAGTACAAGTAAAGCAAGGAGAAACAGAAGGGATTTGGTTGGGAAATGGGGGATTTTTTTTTTTTTTTTTGCTGTGTAGTTACTTTTATAAAAAGAATACTGGAAACAGCAAAATTACGAAAGAGAAGCCTTATCATTCTGGATCGTGGGCTTCGTGCAATTGAAGCGATTTGCAGTTGAAGCAAAGTAAAGATAAATGGAAGAGGCAGTCAGGGAGAATATGCAGAGAAGAGGAGACATATATAAACGCAGACATTGGACAGCAATGACTTTACAAATACTAGTGCTGAATCAGAGAGATCAGCTAGAGACGAGGCATCTCACTTTCAATGATGAGCAGCAGAGGGATGCGCACAAACACACGTACATATGCATATAAAAAGCAACGGAGTAAAGGTAGAAGATGGTTGTGAAAAGATCAAGTAGAGGAGGCAGCATTGAGAATGTCAGCAGCAATCCTCCGGATGACAGAGCCTCTTCTGGGAGGAAGCAGGGGCTTGGGAGGCTGCCTGGTCGCATCACCCTGTTCGGAGGCTGCGGCTTCCGTTCCCTGTGGTTGACCGCATCGACCGGCGGTTTTCGCCTCCCTCTCATCGCCGCCTCTGCCTTCGCTCATCCTCTTTCTTCAGCTCTTGCTCGCTTCCTTTTCCTTTGTCTCCTCGATCACTCGCCCACTCACTCCTCGCTGAGCCAGAGTAAAGAAGGGTCGTTCTCGTCTTGATCAGTTGCCGTTGAAGCATTTGACGGCGGCCATAAAGATCTCCCTTCGGCTCTATTGAAATTGAACAAATCCCTGACCTTATTCATGAGATCAGAGTTGAGATATCAGCTCCATGGAAACCTAATTCGACCTCCCCGCTACATGTAAGAATCTAAAAAGAATTTTATCTTGATTTATATATAAATAATTTTATAAATGATTTTAAAATGTTAACAAACAAGCTTTAGATACCGTGTAATTTTCAACAAAAAAGTGTTATTTTAACGGTGAATTGTTTAGTCTCCGTTCAAGATCATATTACTACTGCTTTGTGATTTCTAGGGTTTAATTGAATGCATAATTACTCAAGAAGTGATATTTATCCTAATTTATATTTGTTGAGCTTCTATTAAAAAAAGTTAATTTGACAAACTCAAACTTAGTTTGATTATAGGTTATGATTGAAAAGGCATATTTAAATGTAAAATGACTAAACATTGATGAGTCTCATTCAATAAGTGTGTAGATATAATATGTCAACTTTAAGAGAAATATTAAAAATTAAAATTGTAAAAAATAAAGAGTTAATGTATTATTAAGAGAAAAGATAAAACATTAATGGAAATAAAAATGGCGGTAAATGCACTGGGAATCGATCATTTAATTTCTTTTAATTGATTTGATATTTGATATTGGGCCAATTTCCTTCTACATTCGTCGGGCGTCGAAGTAAGATCAATCTATTTGCTTTCTTCATGCCGCAAAAGGTTTTATTTTTGAAGATGCTTTTAGCCCAAAGCTATAGATACGCCGAAAGCACTTTAATGCCTGAAATTGCTTTTTTTTTTTTTTTTGGGAGTGTGAAAAGTCAGTTTTAAGCCCTCAAATGTGATCCCAAACATTCCTAATGTACGACGTGTTTGGATTTTTTTTTACTTTTAACTTTAATGATAACTAGAACTTGATTCAAAACATTTTAAAAAAAAATTATAAAAATCGTTAAATTTTAATAATTTTATGGCTATAGTATATGTATTTCCAAAAAATGATTTGGACCAGACTAATTTGAAACCCAATCCACAAGCCCAGCCAGGAACATGATCCACCCAGAAGTCTAACGATGGAGCAACTAGGGAACACGTGGAGCCACACCTAGAGCTCATGTTCATCACCAACTTCCCCTGAACGTCGGACCAGATGATTGGAATCTGAAGATCCAGCAACCACAACCCTTAGATTCTCGGGGATCGTTAGACAAGGCAAACAGGTGATTGAGGCCAACGACCAACTATTTAATGTTGCCCGCCTCTCCATTGTATACACTCTGAAAGCTCTGAATATACAAAACCCCCAGAAATCACTCTGATCTCTCCTTCACCCCCTCATCTGCTACCAGCCTTCTATGTACTCACGCACATCTTCAGGAATACAATTCCTCTTTATCTTTTCTATCTATCTTGAGTTAACACCAATATTCAAATTTCGTTTTCCTAACACTGTTGGTGACCCAAGTTTGTTCAATTTCGATTCTCTACTAAAATTTGCTCAAACATTGTGGCACTGACCGTGGGAACCAGCAGTGATCTTTCCAAAACACTATTGCATTTGACACAAGGTTCTCTACCATAGTCATATTGTTTTGTTTTGTGTTTTTTTTTTTGCCACAACTAACCATGATAGGAAAGACATCTAGTTCCACTGACCGATCGACTATTGCCCCTGAAACAAGGATTGCGGAGTTGGCCGAATTAGTCAAGAAGTAGATGGCTTAGATCGCGGAGCAAGCCAAAAAGGTCTCAGCACAGGAGGAGCATCATGCATAGCAGCAAGAACTACTGTGACATCTAGGGTCAGAGAACACAGTTTTGAAGGATTAGGTTGCTACCTTCACTGCCTAGTCCCAGTCCATCGTGCAGCTGTTGGGGAAACCATCCATGACCATCTCTGATGCTGACCACCCGTGGGGGATGCACCCTAAGAAATCTCATAGAGATTCTCCTTGTCGTTGGATGACCTTGTATAGGTTGTTAGGTTGCTTATGCAGCTTTCGACTGCTGGAGAATTGTTGAACAAACGTGTCGTTAAGGTCAGTGAACAAGGTGATGGATTAGGAGGGTAGTGATGTGAACCACTCCATAGCGGGTGTAACACCTCTCTTCTATAGCTTTATTACTCCTTAGAGACCTTAACTTAATCACTTGGGACCATTACGTAAGCTAAAATTAGTTACCTAGGTGAATCTCAACAATTTCCACTTGAGATACTATTTATTTGAAAACTTGGAATTTTGGCCCAACTTTGAAAATTCACAACTAATTCTTGAAAAATTTAAACCAAGTGATTCAAGTCTCTAAAAAAAGCTTGTTCAATCCTTTATAGGGGAAAAATACTCATTGGAACAAGCTAAAATTCAAACATCCCATTAAACTATGTGAAATTTCACTGTTTATTTTGTCAAAAATTGAGACTTTGTTGCGGCGAACTTTACTGCTGTCATTTTTCTGATTTTTTGCTAAACTTTAAAAACTCATAACTCTTTGCACACAAGTCCAAATTAAGCAAACTAGGACTCTACAAAAAGATTATGGAAATATCTATTATCATGCAAAATTTCATGGTAATTGAATTCCATTTGCTCAAATTATCCCATTTTGTCACAACTAGTTCGTGCTCCACTACGTGTTGCATGGCCAGATGAGCTGCTAGATAAAGCTCATGTATGACTGACTACAGGAAACAATTAATGGAATGAAAAGGATGTAGTTCCAAGTAGGTAACTCATGTATGACAACACAATTGTGAATAAACAAAACAATTAATAAAAAGAGATGTAGTTACAAGTTCCATCTACACATGCATAATCATCTTCAACTTGAAAATCATTGTGGAATGAATAACAATAAGGAACAACAACAACTGTTATCTTTGATTAACTAATTCAGTTTAGTGTCTCTATCTGCAAAGATTTCTAAAAATTCCTTGCAAACAACATTGGTCATACATTTCTTTCCATTAACACTATTATCTGGTACATATATCTTCAATCCTTCCAACTTCTAACCCTTGACAGTGCAACATAAAGCTGTCCATGCATGAAGACTGGTTTAGATAGATATAATCCAACATGTTGTAAAGATTGGCTTTAGCTCTGGTTGATAGTTATAGCAAAATACAAGCAAACAGGAAATTGCTTTCAACGCATGTGGAATGGAAGTGTTGTATATGAAGGATTTATGTCCATATTATGAATTAAGACATTCTAGTTTGGTTTAGAACCATTCAGTGTAATACCCTCAATCACAGATTTTCCAAGTTGGGTGATTCCTTGACAAGTCCTGTTGCATAACCCACATGATCGACTGATATTTCTTAATAACATAATAGGTGCACCGACTTTCAAGATTAACCTATAAGTAGGTAAACCTGATGCCGATATTGTATTAAGAAATTCAGTTGTGTAAAGGTTGTCAAATGAATCATTGTCATCACTTGATCTGTATATGGTGTCATAACTTAGATACTCAACAGATTCACCAGACAACAAAGAGAAGACATATTCATTGATATCCTTAACAACCTCAATTGTTGGAGTAAGGATAGCCATATCATTAAAGTACTGATTGGAATGCAAATTGCACAAAAGATATTTGTAAATTGACTACATGGTTTCTAATGGATTGACAGATGTTGGAATAAGTAAATCCAATGGGATTTCTACATCATATGAACCATTAAGTGAGGCACAAAAATTCGCATCCCTTATATCTAGAAGTCACTTAGAAAACCATCCAATATTTGCAATGTCTTCAGCATTCATTGAAGATGTTAATCACATATTCTTCAATAGATGGAAAATGGTGCAATCATCCTAAAGGTATGAAGAGTTTATGCATACATTTATGATGTTTGCTCGAGTTCCTTTTGCAATGCATTAAATTGATAATACCTTCGAACATTGCGTCCACAAGTTTTCTAGATATTGAAAGCAACAACATAAAAGCATACTTACAAATAGTTTTCCAATGCATTCTCCACTTGCCCATACTGCTTCTTTGTTAATTGCATTAATGTACTCATTGTCATCATCCAACAACCCATATGCAAAGCATACATCCCTAAACATTCTATAAATAACCCCATCGAATGTCTTGATATCCTCATACGAAGATGGTCCTTTTACTTTCGTTAGCAAGATACGTAAATAGTACAGCTCACTGGATGTTGGTGAAGCGTTACCAAGTCTACCAATAGCAAAACCTTTTTCTCTTCTCTCCCATTACCTTTTCAACTTTTGGTAGACCTAATAATTCAGAAAATTTTGGTAATTCTCTCCCATCATGAGCATTAGTTTTCATGCAGGCAAGGAACTGTGACTCACAAACTCTAGGTCTATCGAACAACTTTGAAACATCAACATCTTTAGAGTAAAAGATGTTTTGTTAGTTAAGAAGGTGGAAACTAAGCCTCTCAACAGTAGGGTACCTATGGTGGATTTCAAAGCCAAAAATGCGCCATGATGCTTTACATGCAGATATGTACCTGCCATTGTAATATTGTTGCATTTCATCCGTTATCTTATTATTTGTTGTTTGCCCATTATCATCAAATATACCTGCAATAACACGATCATTCCCTTTACGTATATACTTTGAATAAGTACTTAATTGCTGTTAGTTGGTTGCACTTTTCAACATTGATGTGAGCTTCAAACTTTTGCAACAAAATTGGATTGTATGGCACAATATATCAATTATCCAATGTAGTAGACTTCACTTCTACATGCCTTCCATTATCTCTTTATCTGTATGTAGGGTATCCTTCATCATCAATGGTGGTATTGTCATTGAATCTCTTAGGGAAGTATTTGGTGCACTTGTGGTCTTTCATGCAAGGAGATCTAGGGTTGCTAGGGGAACATAATCCTTATGTCATGTATTTCTTCACCAACTCATACAGGTGAGGAGACACATACTAGTTAGGACTTTTTGCACATATATACTTGTCAACATCCTCAGGGGTTGCAATCTTATGCTCAAGAAAGAGGAGGATGTGAGCATGTGGAAGGCCTCTCTTTTGAAACTCTATTGTATATGCCTCTGAAAATAGTCAAGTAAATTATATTACCAATAGAACATACCATTAGAAAGATTACAACAAATATAATGTGTCGTTATAAATGACTTAAATTACTTGCACAAACTTTACCAAATATATTAAATTGCTTAATTGTCTTAAGCAAACACTGCAACTTGATTCTAAATAACCTTGAAAGGATTTCGGGCTTTAAAAATGGTTTGAAATTGAATGTCTCACAATACCTTGTGACTTTTGGCCGAGCAGGGTTACAAGGGAATGTCAAGAAAATATTAGGGTAGCCTGCCCACCTATAGATTGCCATTGCATCTTGATAATTCTGGATCATATACCTTGCACCTCCTGTAAATGATGATGGCAAAATGATCCTTGTCCCAGTTAAGGAAGCATTAATCTCACCTTTAAGTAAGTCATATGATAATCCTTGATATAGGTCAACTTGTAATTATTTTTGATGTGTTCTCACCCATAGTATCCTCTGTGACTCAATCATTCTGTACCCATTAATGATGAAATGTTGTAGCAATAAAAAAGAATGTATAGTGCAAATGCATCGTCATGCCATGTCATCAATCTGTATGCCAAAAATTCCCGCATGCTAACCCTTTTTTTCCTCTTTGTTGAGGACAATGTTTCTTCTTGATGTTGAACATCATCCCTATATCCATCTTCTCCAAAAGGGAATAAAATTGGGTATTGAAGTGGTAAGTAAGAGGCATGCAACTCGTTAATTCGTTTCACATTGCCTGATTGCTTCTCAACAATGATGTTTCTAACATTAAATGTCATATCAATATCTCCAACTACTAGTGCTGCAACTGTAGAAGCTGTTGGTTTATTGTAAATTCAGCCATCCTGTTGCGACCCACTGATAAGGCATAACTTCAATTGTGCAGAAGAATCAATGGATAAAATGGAAGACGCATTGCAGTATTGCTTGACGTACAGATTGCTTTGATCAAGGATATCCTTTATCATTTGTACAATTGTATGATCTATAGATGATTCTTTCTGGTGCTTGCTGCAAAAGGGGGGAAATTTCAAAAATAAAATTAGCATGATTGATTTCCAAATCTACCATCTCATTCAAGTAAATGGTATGAATATTTAAAGAATATATGCCTTACCTAATAGCAAAAATATGATTTGATACTTTGTTGTCTATGTCAAATATGTACAATTGGAAAAATGCAAGTGATGCTTCAAAATTGGGAAATAAACTTCCTATATTGTGGCAATTCATCCCTGACAAAATAAAGGAGTATGGTCCACCACCTCTTTTATTTGAATGATCTATCTTTCCTCCCATTGAAGTGAAGGAGAATATATTGTTATATTGTCTTATATTGTTGTGAAAATGTTTAGACAATTTTGTTGTCTTGTCAAAGAATAAATGGTGCAATGGGGGAGGAGGGGATTTCATGTGTGGTAACAACACTTTCCCTTACTGACAGAACATGGAGAAGCATTTATGATTTCTATCTTGACTATCTTAATCCTTTCACCATACCATAAAAGTACTGGACAATGTTTGCATTTATGAACTAGATCCCCTTCATCCAGATAATTTATGAAATGATAATACCATATTAATGTAGACATCTATTTACTTGAAAACGAGACATCATAACTTTGGAGTAAACAGGAAATGAAGTACCTATAGTTCTTGACTATGAGCAATCATTAATATATCCTAGAACTATTGTTTCATTGGCGCTCATTACAGTTCCATCAATAGCATTGTAAGAACCTGACATGGTATCATTATTTATTCACCCCATCTTAGTTATAAAGTAATTGAAATCTAGCCAATTGGAAATAAATACAAAAGAAAAGAAGTATTGGTGCTTACCTACATGGCAAGTTGACCTTATTCCTTGCATTTCAACCTCATCATCATAATCATCATCAAAATTGAAATTGAACTCTACATTCCTATAATCTACTGGTTCATCTGCACAATGCCCATATCAATACAAAAGTAAGATTAGTATGTACTATTAATAGTGTTGGCCAAAGGATGAAAAATATCAAAATTGTATAGCAATGGACAATAAGTTCTAATAAGGAGGATCTGATTCTTACCATTATATGTTTGTGAACTCTGATCTATTAAACCATCTTTCAATCCAACAAAACCATGTGTTGACTTCAGAGAAACAACCATATAAATGGATGGAGTCATGAGTTAAAGTCTTATACATTTTGGATGTATAGCAACTATAGTTTAATTATGCCTAGTTGTGGGGTAGGCAATGTTGGTTAATAACAGAACCTAATTTAACAGATAAATCTATAGTCACCACATAGAGGAAACTAAAAGCCCACTAAAAATGTGTAACACCAGAACTCATTTTGCTAAGCAAAGCAAAGCAGGTCAACTTAACTCGAGTGAGTTACAATAAATGAAATTTCTTGACTCCATTTGACTCAAGTTAAATGAATTAACTTAAGTCAATTGATTAAACTCGTGACTAAAGTCAATTGAATGAAATATATAAGTTCAAGTCTTATACAATTAGGAACTACAGTATAATTATTTTGTGTGGTTAACAAATGAACCCATTTCAATTCATAGACATGCAGTACAAATAGTTACCATGTATGGAAAGCACACTAAAATGGTTAATACCACAACCAATCTCCCCTAGTAAAGTAAATCCAGTAAAGTAAATCATGAAGCATTATAACACCCACATTTTGTATCAGACTGTTCACTCGTTAATTTTTTTGTAGTAGTAATCTTTGAGTTGCCTTTAAAAAGAGATTTGTATCTAGCGCTCTTCCTTATGTACAATGGCTCCAACTAATGATGCTGGGATGCTACATCATTTGGTTGTGTTACTTGGTGATAAGAGGATGATATTCTTAGTAGAATAAAGTAGTAAGGTGTATTGGTAAATAGAAGGATGAGATGAAGAATAACAACTTGAAGCCACCTATTTTTCAAAGTCTGCTACTGAAAATATTATATTTAGTTGAATTTGATGGCGCACCTATCTCACATAATGTGATATTAGTGATGTCTTTTAGCGTAGAGGGAGGAGTAGGTTGCAACCCTCTCTTACGAGAACGACGGTGATTATTTTCACAAGCCAGGTTTCTAAAATATTGCCCATAGAAAATATGTTGTGACAAGTTTTCATCAATGTTTGCAGGAAGTAACATACAAAAATGACCTTCCATACAGTAGGTATGTTTAGTAGCTTGATCAATGACTGAGGTAGCTGAATAGTGGCTGTGATAGTATATTTGAAGAATTAATAACAGAGTGTAGTTTATTATCATCATAGCTTACATACTCATGGGAAGATTTCAAGATAAGAAAACACTAACTTGTTTGACACCAAGCCCCATTAACATTTTTTGTGGAAACCTTCTACTTCTAACCAATGATGAATAGCACACAAAAGGAAAACTTGTTTCTAAGTGTGGGTGAAGCTTGTGGAGTTGAGCCTCATCTTCTAAGTTGACCAAATAACAAGGTCCAGGCTAAGAGATGATAATCATGTTAAGGGGCAAGTTGCTTTTTGAATATTTTGAAACAAATCAGTATTTTCTTTTCAGATGACAATATGAAAAAGTACCTGCCAAAGTGTAATATTGTTGGTTGCAATTTTTGTTATAAACATGGAAATTAGAAAAGTGCAATATGTATGTTGTTAAATGAAAGAACACTTCATCCTAGACACACACACACACTTTTTAGGCACTAATTAAAGATAAATTGAGTGTTTATTAAAAATTAGTCACCTTAAAATTTGAATGTTTATTATTAAAAAAATGTGTTTATTTGCAAGATAAATTGAGTGTTTATTAAAAAGGGCTAAGTCATTCGAAGGTTGCAAATTTATCAATAATCAATTACTAAAATGAAAATTTAATAGCAAATGTGCAAAGTTACCAACCCGGATATTTTTTTTCTTAACTTAGTTGCTCTAAATAGTTTTTTCTCACTAATGTAATCAAAACTCCTCCATTTTGTTTAATTTCTTTTAGAATAAAAGAAAAAAAGTTAAGCAAAAAGAGTAAGAAAACAAAATCATAGTACATTATAGAGGAAAAATTTATTTATAATACTTGGGTCACGGAGCATTCCACTCAAATGGTTAAGTTCATGTAACTTGGGTCATACTAATTGACAGGAGTCATAGTATAATGAATTTTAAATTTATTTCTTTTCTTATTTCTTATTAATATTTCTAATATATAATATTAATTTTAATCAACAAATGCGCCAATTTATTTAAACTCTCAAGACTTCCAAATCATAGTCCATTTTAGCCAAATGTTCCTCAACGATATTTTCTAGACAAAGATGCGTCATATTCCAATAAATTCATTGTAATTTTACATATAACCAATGCAGTGTTATGACTTGCTTGACTTTTTTCACTTGTAAAACCATATCCACTTGATATATTAATCTTGTGTTGATATTAAGTTTAAATTCTGGAGTTGCAACCCTTTTCATGGCATTTGATCTTTTATATACATGGCAAAATTCTATTCAATTAACAATGAAGATTTACCATTTAAAGCAAAGTAATGTCAAGTTGGAACAGTGTCATATCATGCGCTCAAGTAGTAATTTGGTTTTCATCATGGGAAATGAGAGAAAATATGATAGTGATTCCATTTGCATATTAATTATGTACTATAATTTGAGGAAGTCACTTCGAAGTTTATCAATGCTTGTGAATATGTAATTTCCATTTTGTTGGTCTTTTTAGCTATTTGAAACTCTGGGGCTAGCCTTTTCATTTAATTTTAAATCTGGCTTTTTTGACTGCCTTACTTGTCAATTTGTTTCAATTACATATGCATAAGAAGGCCAATATATGTATTGAAACTGAATCTATGTATTTCAATAAAGATGTGCATTCAAGGCTTGTGATAATGTATATTTACGATGTCATCAAAATGACTACCTCACACCAACCTTTGGTTGACTAACTAATGCTCTACAAACCTCCATGAAGTAAAATTTTCTTATTGTAAATGCACTTGATAGATCGCTTTGAGCTAAAATTTCCAATGACAACATCACTAGAGAGAGCTAAATATATAAATTGCTTTGTAAATGGTGTAATAAGTATGCAGGCTTGGAATTATCTTAAACACACTGTCAACAATTATATTAGTTAAGAAAGACAAGTACTTAACAAACATACAATCTAATTAAATGCAAACAAAAGATGATACAAGAAGTCTCAAGTCAATAAAGCATGTTAGAGTCTTGTAGTCATAGAGGTGGAAGACCCTTGCAGGGCAAAGTCTTGGACAAAGTGGCAAAAGTGACAGGGTTGAGTCCTTGAACCAATTTGTGCAAAGATGAAAGGTGAGATGAGACAGTAAGTTCAAAAGCATTAAGTCTGAATTCCAAAGCTGTTAATATGGAGTCCACTGAAGCTTCCATGGATGTCGTTCTTGAATTCACATTGTCTTCTAGGGATTTCATTCTCACCTCAATAATAGGTTGATAGGTAGACCAAGTCTCAAAGTGAGCATGAGCCCCTTTGAGTAAAGTCACCATGTATTCATTAATCCGCCAAACTAAATCTCCCTCAAATTCTACAAAAGCCTTCCATTAATATTCCAGTATCTATTTCCCAAAGAATTCCAATTCTGCATGAACTATGGTCTGAATAGAGCCCTGAAAAAAAATTGAAGGAGCACCATGTTGTTGTGGGGCAGATGATTGTTCCTTCTCATGAACTCGAGAAGGACTAGACATCCGTTTCCTCTTCTCACTATGAGTGGTTCTGTCCTTCAACATTGGAAGCTAAATTTTCATCCTATTCAACTAAAAATTAGTGAACTTATGAGGTCTCACAACTTGATCTCTCTTATCCAAGAACCAAATATTATGAAGATGCAAAATTTTGGCAATTAGACTAGGATATGGTATAGGAGTTTTTGTAGAAGCTGAATGATGAAATTTCCACATTTCATCAAAAATAAATTCTCTAATGTTCCTCTTTTCCTTTGCCATGATAGAGGTCAGTAAAGGATAATCATTATGGTTAGGATGTGAGAAATTCCCACTCTTATTCACTGTGCATCTAGAATAAATGTAATGAATGATGCGATTAATATCAGGCATGGATGAAGGATTGAAATCTAACCCCTTACCTTGTTCACCATTTTTCAACAGTTGATAAATTTCAGAAGCACTAAAGGTTCTTAGTTCCTTGTCAAACTCAGAAGTGTCCAGATAACTATTCAACAATTCAGCATTTATACTAATTTGCTTTCCTCGAGTAGTTGTAGTCCTTGAGCACATTGCCATCATTATCCTTCTTAACCTCAAAGCTCCTATTACAATAAAAGATTTGGACAACATCAGGGGAAAAAGGGGTGTTGAAACTCAACCAATTCTCATAATGTTTGAAGTAAGGATAAAAATCAACCCCTAGATTGACTCTAAGATAAGCTAGGTCCACATAAATTGGATAACAATATCCTCTACCAAAAAATGTAGTGAGATAGCTAGCTAGGTCGCAAATAAACATATTATTAGTAATGTAGAAATCCGGAATGTCAAAATTTTTTTGGAACTATATCATAATATTTAAGTAGTGTGGAACCTGTAATCTTGCTCTTAGGATGCTCATCTCTTGAAACTGAAGCATCTTTGCTTGCAGATCTAGAATTTTGATCCTCTATTTCAATCTAAGGGCCATGTGAGGATTGAACACGCTGGAAAGAGGAAGCCATAGGTTCTTTTCCTTTCTCTTCGACTGTTGGAACTCTTCGAGGCTTTTCTATTTGTTTAGGCCTCTCTGTTTGTTTAGGCCTATTTGTTGCCTTTTCACACTAGAAGCTTTAGATTGTTCAGTAGGTTGTGAATTGTGAACTTTCGGTCGAAACTTGGTGGTTACTGATTGCATGATTGAGAATGACTTTTGAATGTTGATTTACTTGCTTTTGATTGCTTATTTTGAGGTATCTTTGTTCTTACCATGGTTGATTTCGATGAAGAGGGCAACAGAAATGAAAGAGTATGAAAGCACAAACACAAGTGGTAATTTATAGCATAATTGGAGAATGGAGAATGTGAAAGAATTTGCCAAAGAGTTAGAACAGATGGATTTATGCTTTTATGAAAGATTATAAATGGTTTCTTGGGAGATTAACGGTTGATTTTGAAATTTTGACTTCAGAGAGTGAGGTATGTTACCCTATTAGAAGAATGAGAGTGAGAGCTTGAGGTCTAAATTTTAAAATCTTTTTGAGAGTGACTTGAGTTTGTAACGGTGACTCAAGTTGGAGGCTAGAAAACATGACTAAGACAAAATACATAAAATCTTTTTGAGAGTGACTCAAGTTGGTTATGATGACTCGAGTTGGAGGGGAAAAAGTGACTCGAGTTGGGCAACAATGACTCGAGGCAAATTGTAATGGTGACTCAAGTTGGTAACTGAACGCTGGACAAATTAAATCAAGTTGTGGTTGGTAGTTGATGAAAAAGATCTCCAAAAACAAAAAAAAAGGGCATCCTTTGTGTAGTACACATTAACCTTGTGATGAAACAATTCAGAATTTAAGTTCAAACTAACTAGATATATTAGTCAAACAAAGAATAAAGTTATCCTCCTTTGAAACCATAGCCAATTAACAGCAAAATTTTGTTAGTCGCAAAATTAGTTAGAATGTTGAAATGGTAAAGAAAAGATTTGAGTTAAGATTAAATTACTCTTTGAAGTAGTTAAGAGTAAATCAATTGAATTGATAGCTCTAACTTTTTGGGAATATCTAAAGCAGCGGCGGAAAACATCAAGATTATGCAAAGTAAAGATTTGAAAATGTTATGACCTATAAATATGGATAGAAATAGTAGAGATATAACTTGTGAGTGACATTGAGAAGAAATTACTGGAAAATGAAGGTGAATATAGGAAGAGGAAGCCATGTGTTCTAGTCAATCACCGACTGAAGAGTGAACTGTAAGCTTTCGTGAAGGTTACGAAGAGGATCAAATTCATCAATTTTGTTGGAAGGAGGAAAGAGGAAAGGGAAAAACTAAAGAGGCCTGAGAAGAGAAGTGAGGAATGGAGTCGATGGAGAGAAAATAATAGATTTAGAAGCCTAACGTGCACTACTCTAGGTTGATCACAGGTCTAGATACATAAGTGATATGCCTAAAAAAAGCTGCTCATTTTAAAAAATAATTTGTTCTCTCGTCTCTAACCCACCCTTTTTCTACTCTAAGTATCTATTGTCTCTTGTGGCTAAGAAATGAAAGAAGGATGATATAATAAGGACAAGATTCTTGTACCCTTCAACTTTTTATGGGTCAAGGCAGGAAAAAAAGTGTAAAGAAAGAAATTCTAAAAAAGTACAAAAAAGGATACTCATTAGTCAACACAAGGGATGTAGCATTGTGTTCATGTCTTTTCTTTGACAAATATGCTTTTAATAAGTATGATTATAATATTGATAACATAGGTTGTACAATTCTGAGTCTAATGCATGAGTCATAGTAATTATATTTTGACCTTTTCCATTATTTAACTCCATTAAATAAAAATTATTTTTTGTTGTTTCTTTTATTTTATTGTTTGAATTCGTGTTTTTAGAAATTGAAATGACATTATGATGTATTAATAAGTGTGATGATATAGCTTATTTTTTAGTAATTTTAATTAGTATAAAATGATTATTGATTATTTTGTGTAAGTACAAATATTTTATCTGCAAGAACATGAGTTAAAATCAAATGTGACCTACTTTTTTTTTAATAAAATCTAATGAGTGACTAATATATAAATGAAATAGAACCCACCTTAACTTTTAGAAAAAATAAGGGGGGAAATCCATAAATCATTAGTATGATTTTTGAACCGAAATGAGATTGAAGTGAGAAACAAAATGTGAAGAGAGAAATTAACTAAAAAAAAAAGAACGCAATAAATCATACCCCTTCCTATCTATATTATTTTATTAGTCACATGTGTTATAATCCTTATCCAACAATTACCATGGATAACAATTACAATGACTAAAGATTTTGAGAACTAAACAGTTGAGTAAGTTACATATTTTATTGATTCCTTAAAAAATAGCAATTAAGGATGGGACAATGGAAACATAAGGTAAAGGTGAAATAAATAAATAATGGAAACATAAGGTAAAGGTGAAATAAATAAACAATGGAAACATAAGGTAAAGGTGAAATAAATAAACAATGGAAGCATAAGGTAAGGATGAAATAAATAAGACAAATGAAGTGAGTAGACTTTGAATAGTGAAATGTTCCCTAGTCAATGACCAAATGAAAGACTAAAAATAGTAAAAATATGGTACAAATTAAAAATTAAAATACTAGAAAGACAATATGTGCTACAAATTAAGCGTTAGAAGTCCAAGAAAAAAAAACCTAAATCAAACAGGTGATTTCCTTTCTGAAAGTACACATAACCATCTACTTCTCCTTCTTCGGGACTTTTCGAACACCATCTAATTTTGTCTTCTTGCTTGGTGGTTTAGGCATGGATGATGAATCAGAAGTGTGGTGGGTTGCATTCTTCCTCTCTGATTTTCCACCATTTCCAGTGTTAGAGCTAGAGATCTGGGAGATAAGAACGTCATCATTATCTAAGTTAATACAAGGTGGGGATTGGGATTCTGTTGCAGGTGGGGATTGGGATGCAGTTGTAGCTGTAGTCTTGTCAGGAACTAATGTCTCTTGGGATTCATCCTTCTCAATCTACTGAATCTAATTTCAACACAAAACTATTGGTTAGATGTAAATAACAGCCCCATACGGCCAAATTTGAATAGAATGCAATGGTTATAACTTATATATCTAGTTTTACATTAATCCTTTGGTATTGATCTTATGTATAATAGGTGAGTTGCTTAATGACTCTACCCACTAATTGGTAGTACATAAGTAAATGGAGAATATCAACAAAAGTAATGGACAATGGCAGATCATAACATTCCATGTACCTCATGAGAAGCCTCCATAAACTCATCCATCAAATCCTCACACAAAATGTAATGAACGACACTTATGCTAGTCGTAGGATGCCTTTCGTTATAGTCATTACGTTTGAGTTTCAGAATGACTTTCTTCCTAAGAGCAATATCTAACTTGTCCGGGACGTCATACTCTCGTTTACCCTATTAGTTGTATTATTAAAATAGGAAGTAGTTATCTATAATAAAGGGAATTCAGTAAATAATATTTGGATATGCAGACCTCTTTAAGAATAAGCTTGAGATCAGCCGCTGACTTCTGTACCAACTGCACAGCATGCCTATTCCAAAATAATACAGATGTAGAACCACTTTCATTAGCAACAATGTAGTGCAGCTTCAACCTACAAAGTAATATTATTATAAATCATTACTATTATTAAAACACAACAAATAGTGAGGAAAATGACAAACTTTTAGGATATTTGCTTAGGTTGAATAGAATCCGATTCCCTTCTACAAACAGGGCACATGGCTTTCCCATTATCATCCTTGATTTTGCCAAAGCATTTCCCACAAACATCGTAAAACCAACCATATGTGATCTCAAGTTTCTGGATCTCACATTTTATGACAAAACTGTCACCCTAGAGAGAAAGACAAAATAAGATGTCTCCATTTATCAACTCTATATATGTGTATGTAAATGTAGCAGTAGGAAGTATTTTTCAGGAACATACGATCTTCTGTTCAACAATTGCAGAGATAGTTATGTGTTTTTCGTTCATTATTTTAGATGGTGTGGATTGCTAGGTTGACTGAGATCCTCTAAGTTGACCTGTTGAAGTCAATACAGGTGACATCCCCTCCTTACGACAAAATAAAAAGTTCAACCATGATAAAAGTACATATTAGAAACATTCACCACACAACCTCTGAATAAATGTGACACAAATAGGAAAAAATATTAAATATTGAATTTCATACCTTTCAATGAATGATTTAACCTCTTGTATAGGTAGATTAAAAAAAACCCTGGTTACATTGTAAGAATTGCATATACTTGGACTTTCTGTGTTGTTCAAATACAATCAAACAATGATAATACATCATTATATGAAGTAATAGCTAATCCTAAGAAAAATAGGTAACTACTGTCATCTGAGTAACCAATCCTTGCTAAATTCAACACAATGACTACTGGAGTCTCCATGTTTTTAAGCTAGCTCAAGTAAACATTGGCGGAGCACTCATCATATAGGATACATTCCATGTCGTTGTCACTAAAAATTATAAATACATAGAGGATTGAAACACATTAGCCAGAAGGTACATGAATACATAATGCAGCCTACCAATAAAATATAAAGAATAAATGACATGCTAAATACTCATTATCAGTTAAGGTCATCCGTATCTTGCTCTTAATGTCATTATCCCGGTGACACTCTACGTTGCCAATGGTTTTAACATAGGCTATTGCGTTTGTGCGATAATTAATAAAATATGAGAAGATAAACATTGGGTATCAATTGTTACAAAATTGATCACTTGATATTAGCATATTCTTACCAATGAGGTGGTCAACATGGTTTAACTCGTTAATATTTAAAACGTCAGTTAGGGGGAAAAAGGAATATGAATATGCAGGGGTCGGTGCATCAGTTAAAGAAACATATGTCGTGGTGTAAAGGTTAGCTTATAACGATGGGTTGCTGCTCTAAAATGGCTTACATTTGTGGACACAATGAAATTGGCAATGAAATATATGTTCCCCTCTATAGTTGTCGTCTAATATACTTTATGCAATTTCTTGTTGATCACGCTTGCTTGAATCTTATTATCCTACACATTTACATTCAAAAATGTGTTAGATACTATATATAATACTTTCCTGGAGTTGTGAGAAGGACAGGGTGCCCATTACCTCCTCATCAATGGCACCATGGATATGGCAAAAAGTTTAGTTGGGGAAGACTTTGAGAACACATTCCACCTTCTAAATGTCTTGACACAGACCTTCCAACGATCTTTTCCATCATGGATGTCCTTCAGCAATGATATGCTTGTCATGCTAAAAGAAAAATGAACTGAGTATTGAAAGTAGATGTTTCAAGTTAGAACCCTTGTAGTCTTCAAGGATCATGAGAACAAAGCTTTATAAGATGTATCTTGAGTCAGTTAAAGGAATTTTTTTTTTACTTATTATTATTATTATTATTTATTGTTATTTATTTTACTATTTTTATTCTTAAATTACATGTTTATTAATTTATTAATTACAATGAATATTAAATATTAAAGTATTAGAAATTAGAAATGTTAATAACAAATAAGAAAAGAAATAGATTTGGAAACTGATTACATTTATTATTATTATTTATTTTACAATTATTTATTATTAAATTAAATTTTGTTAATATATTCATTACAATGAATATTAAATATTAAAGTATTAGAAATTAGATTAGAAATATTAATAACAAATAAAAAAAAAGAAATAGATTGGGAAACTTATTATATCGTGACTCGGGTCAATTAGTTTGACCCGAGTTAAATGAGCTTGACTCAAGTCAATTAATATATGACTCGAGTTGAATTTCAACATCAACAAACTTTATTCTTGACTCGAGTATGATTCGGTTAAATGTTGTGTATTTACAATTACATTGTTTTTCTTTGAAAAAGAATTAAATGTACCATTTCATTTCATGTGTGAGCAAATATTTATTAAATTTTTACTGTTATTATGTGTTGTAGCTGTGGAAGTGCCAGTGTTTTTGGGTCCAATAAGTCTCCGACTAAGACAATGAAAGATTCGTATACTACTTCTATTGCTATTAAATTATGATTTTTTTTTGCCAAGTACTAAATTATGAATTTTAAACATTAATAATTCTTTGACATGATCTTATAATTAATTTCATTTTTGTATTCACCAAATGAAATATGTTAAAAGGATATTAACTATGTATACCCAATGATCAAAGTTCATGGTTAAAATAGATGCTTATCAACTGAATAATATCATGTGATGTAACTGAAATATACATTTGTATTATTTGCATTTGTGTGTCAATAGCCGAACTCAAAATTTCTCAATAGATATATTCGTTATTAAATGGTGTTGTGCTGAACAGTGACATGGCTAATTTCCCATTTCCCATGTCAATTGAAATGGAAGTGAGAGTGAAAGTTATAGCCTCACAAAACCGACTTGTCATGTACTTGCCCGTCCAAGTTCCCTATCTTAACTAAATAAAATAAATGCATCAACTCTCTCTTCAACTAGACTCGAGTGACATATCAAGTGAAATGAAGTTTTCCGTGACTCGAGTAAATTACTATGGCTCGGGTTAATGAAACTTTCCCTAATCAATGCTTTCAAGGAAATTTGTTGGAAGGATATAACTATGGACATGTACACGTTCAATGCTTATCAACCTAATAATATCATGTGTCTCAAATATACATTTGTATTTGTGTCTCAATTATGAATTCTCAAGTACATATATATTCAGCGATGGAATGGGTGAACGTTAATATCAATATTGGCGAATCATCATTGGAAATATTGGAACTCAGTGTAGAGAGCAATACTCATGCCACAGATTACACAAATTGTTCAGCAGCTTTAAATGCCATTAAATGGTGTTGTACGAACCAAACCATGAAACAGTGACATGGTTCAGTCTCACTTCTTGAGTCAATTGAAGATGGAAGTGAGAGTGAAATTTATGTTCTCACAAAACCGAATACCTTGCCCAGCCAAGTTCACTATCCCTATAAGTTCTTATTAAACCCAACTACTTAGTTGTTTACCCCATTGTAGATATGTTATATTACTTGGAATGGTGAATTTACCTAATTAAATAAAATAGATGCACTCTCTTTGACTTGCCTCGAGTCACTTGATAAGACTGAAATTCATTTAGTTGTGACTCTAATCAATTAATTAATATGACTCGAGTTAATGAAACATTATTCCTCTAATCAATTTTTATGATGTGAGTTAAATGATTTTAAGCAAAATTTGTTGGAAGGACATTACCTATGGACCCCAATTATCAAATTTTGATGCTTATCAACTAGATAATTTCATGTGGCTCAAATATACATTTGTATTTATATCTCAATTATGAATTCTCAGTACATATATTTGGCAATGGAATGGGTGAGCATTAATATCAATATTGACGAATCCATCATTGCCAATATTGGAACTCGGTGCTAGAGAGCAATACTCATGTCACAGATTACACAGATTGTTCAGCAACTTTAAATGCTATTAAATGGTGTTATACGTACTGTAACATCCTAAAATTTTCTTTCTAAAAATTATCATCAGAAAATATTTATTTTATAATAATTCAAAATTTTCCTATAGTTATTTGAGTAATATGGATGCAACCAAATATATGTCTTGTTATTATAAAATAAATGGGAATATATGATAAAAAAAAAAAGAAGTTAAAAAAAACGGGGGAGAAAACGGAAAATATGGAAAATATGGGGTCCTAAGTGGTAATTTTAGCCAAAATTATATTAAAATAGTAATAGGTCAGACAACATGCGTTTTCTCATCGGCGCCTCCTTCTCTCTTGCTTCTTCCGCCATTTTTACACAAAATTGGAACTTTGGAGCTCATTTTGGTGAGTAAAATGTCTCCTAATCATTAAACTTCCTTCATGAAAGTTGTTATACTCCTTTAGATCTATCTAAATATGTAATTTATTCGTAGGATAGAGCAAATTTCTGGGTTAGGGTTTGTACCAAGTTTTGAGTTTTGACAATATAAGATTATAGAATTGTAAAAATAAAATAGTGGAACATTTTAATCAGTTTAGTTTTATTTATTGGTTGATTTTACAATTTTAAATAATTTTCTAGATAGTCAAATTATTATTTGGGATTATATGATTTTTGTATGCATTAAATTTAAGTTTTATAATTTATTTTAGTATATTGGACCCTACACTAATTATTGAGTGGTTTGGATTTATGGTTTATGAGAAGATATAAATATTGGGGATTCTTTTGGAGGTGGAAGAAATTATTTTTGGTTATAATTTTGACAAGAGGAATAGAGCTATTGGAGGATAAAAGTGTGGATAGGATAGATAGTTCGAATTATGATTCTGAGTAGGGAATTATTATATGACTTAAAATTTAAATAGGAAGTGAGTTTTATTTAAAGTCATATATTTTTGTTTTCGTAGTATTACATTAATATGTAATTAAATTAATTGTGTAGATTGACTATATTTGGTGATTTGAACATTGGACTGTGGATTGTTGTGGTAGTGTATCCTTGCTTTGGCGTGAGGTAATCACTTTCCACTTATTATGCATGCTTGGGACTGTTTGTGAGTGATTTTGAATTTAGTTTTATAAAAATATTATTATTTGATAAATCTTGCATTCATAATATTGGAAAACTTATTGTGAAATTTGGAGTCAAAGAGTTGATATATTACAATAGCAATATTTGCAAATGCTTCTTGATAAATATTCTGGTAATTTAACTGTGACCTTTGAGTATGAAGTCATTGGTGGAAAAGTGCTGTGAATAATTATACATATATATACAAGTGTTGATGACAAATAGTGTATGTGTCATAATTATTGTGATATTGGGAGAGGTGGATGTTGTTATAGAATGGAGGTTATTAAAGAGGAAAAAAGGGGGTGAATATTTAGCATGCTTAAAGAGGAAACAAGGATGGAGGACTTTCAGATGTACACTGGATGATCCTAGGCCCATTGTGCTACGAGGGCCCATGACGCCTCATTGATGTTGAGGGGAGAACCCATGGTTCGGACTTGTGCTCTGTGGATCTGGCCAGTCCACATCACTTGAACGGTTAGCTCTTTAGGGTAGCTATCAGTCATATGGGACAGCACTAGCCTATGGGTTCAGTCAAAGGAAATAAGGTGGGGGAGTTACAAGGGAGTCTGTGTTTAAGAAAAGTGATCATATTAATATTGATTCACATGGCTTTTATGATTATTGTGATATTTATGATGATGTTGATATATATTGTGAAATGTGAATAAAGATGACTATTTGAACTATTTGAGAAATTGAGTATGGTTTATGAAATTATTTTTATATGCAATTTATTCTTTATCTCTCATTGGCACTCGCTTGTATGCCTTTTGAGTTGGATTGCTGGTTGCTGAGACTTTTGTCTCACCCTGTTGCTATTAACATTTTTCAAGTGATAGCTCCCGTGTTAAGACTTCTGGGAAGATTTTGGAGGCTTAAGTTGTGCTATAATTGTTGTATAGCCTCCTCCTTTGTTATATGTGATGCATTGATGTATATTGCCACCATTATAGGGCTCATATTTTGTTATACCCTTAATTGAGATACTTAGACTCATATTTTTGATGAATTACTATTAGAAGGCTAGAGGCATATCATTAATACTATTATAATATTTTGGTGGACCCACTGTGCTGATTTGTGATTAATTATTTGAAGGAATAAGTTTTATGTTGGACAACTTGGTATTGAGCCTTAGCATGGAATTTGAAAGTTTAGTTGTTTTTCTTTAATGTGAAATGTTATCTCTTGCTAGTTAACATATATTATAAATTAAGAATTTTTATAGTCATAGTTAATGGTTAAATTGTTGTTTACTGAGTTAAGTAACCGGTTATGAAAGATCGTTGTTACACGTACCACTACATGAAACAGTGACATGGTTCAATCTCACTTCCTACAGGTGGAAGTGAGAGTTAAATTTATGCTCTCATAGAACCAAATACCTTGCCCGGCCAAGTTCACTATCCCAGTTCAATTTAAGTTTTGATTAAACCCAACTATTTACCCAATGCAAATATATTATATTAATGGGAATAGTGAATTTACCTAACTAAATAAAATAAATGCATGAATAAAACTTTGACCCATGAAATGAATTTTATTGTGACTCGAGTAAATTAATATGACTGGAAACTTCATTCCTTAATTTTTATGATGTGGGTTAAATAATTTCAAGTGAAATTTGTTATAACTATGAACATATACACCCACTTATCAAAGTTCAATGCTTATCAATGGGATAATATCACATGGCAAATATACATTTGTATTTGTGTGTCAATTATGAATTCTCACTACATATATTCGATGATGGAATGGATGTGCACTAATATCAATATCGCCGAATCCATCATTGGCAATATTGGAACTCAGTGCTAAAGAGCAATACTCCTGGCATAGATTACACAGATTGTTTAGAAGCTTTCAATGCTATTAAACGGTGTTTTGCCCACCAGTATGTGAAATAGTGTCTCAAATATACATTTGCATTTGTGTGTTGAATTCCAGTACATATATTTGGCAATGGGTGTGCATTAATAATATAATGCACACCCAAACTGTTTAGTTATTTAACCCACCATACATTCCAGAAGAATTTTCCTAACTATAAAATAATTCATCAATAAATATTTAAATCTAAAACTTTTTCTTCAACTTGACTCAAGTCACTTGATGACTCGAGCTAATGAAACTTGCTCTAATAAATTTTTATGACACGGTTAAATCATTTCAAGCGAAATTATTTGGAAGAATCTTAACTATGGACATGTACACCTAATGATCAAAGTTATATATTTATCAACTCGATGATAATATCATGTGGCTCAAATATACATTTGTATTTATGTATCAAAATTCATTCTCAGTAAATATATTCGGTGATGGAATGGGTGTCCATTATAATTAGTTGTTACACCATGCAAATATATTATATTATGGTGAATTTATCTAACTAAATAAAATAATCTCTCTCGCTTCAACTTGACTTGAGTCACTTGATATGACTTGAGTGAGATGCGCGACTGAAGTCATAAAATATAACTCGAGTTAAGTTAAACAATTTCACAAAATTTATTCAAATGATATTAAGTATGGACATGTACACCTAATCACAATTCAATGCTTATCAGTCGGATAATATCACGTGGCTCAAATACACATTTGTATTTGTATGTAAATTATAAATTCTTAGTACATATATTCGGTGATGGAATGAGTGTGTACTTGCCCGTCAAATAAATAGAAGAAGAAAAGATGTAATTAATTAACTGGATAGAGGTAGTTGTAACTTAATGAATTAGACTAACATGAACCTCTGCTTCTCTTTGTATTACACATTAGCCTTGAAATTGTTATATAAAAAGTCACTCGTTCGCAAAAATAGAGGAGTATTACAAGTGGGGCATTGTATTGCAATGAAATACTTTGAATAGTATTCAAATGAACGCTTACACTAAGTCTTACAAATGTGGTGTGACCATCAAGTTAGCTTGTTGCGTAATGTGTGTGGCCCTTTGGATTGTATAGGAGAACTTGATTACGTTTAAGCAAGAATCATAATCCATGTGCTTGAAGGAGGACAGGTGCGAGCAGGTTCTACTGGTTGGTATGATGCCATGTACGTATTTGTTTGCTGCTTGTACGGAATATGTAGTGGGAAATTGCAGACCATTTCAGACTGCTCAACTGTGATAGTTACATGGACATGATGAGGGGGCATTAAGGATACACAAGGATGAAAATGCCACTCCTGCTACTAATCTGTATGTCCAAAACTTCTTGTACGAGGCGTACTTTAAGATATGGCCTGATAGATGTGTCCCAATACATAACTTACCCATTCCTGCTCCCATCCCTCTGGATAATGTTGATGAAAACAATCTGGTTGATATCGAGGTACTGCACACACCGTCTGATGAAAATGAAAATGTTATGCTGAGAGATGTAGATTTAGTGATCAAACATGACTTGGGAATCATTCTGCCAAGCAATGCACAACTCGAAGATGACCTGGGCTTCACCACCACCACCACCACAGAAACCACATAGTTTAGATACGTAGAACTGTTGAATATAATGAATAACCCTCTCATAATGTGTCTGTGTCATTTCTCCATAATCTTTTTGTATCAAGTAAAACTAAATGCCTCCACCAAACAACTTGGACTTTTCAAATGAATGTGACATCAAGGAAAGTTTTAGGTTTACTATTTGTGGAAATTTGGAAATGACTTATCAGGGCAATTGATATATTATGTTATTATAAATATAAATTATGGGGTCAACGAATATATTCCCTTTGTTAAAATCAGGGCAATCAGTAATATTTTCATTACCAATTATGTTTATATGAGCATTTTTTTCTTCAACTTACTAAAATACATATATATATATAGGATAAATAATATTTAAATTACACATTACAAACATGGAAGGCATATCATGGAAGTCTAAATGAATAATACTCCAAAGCAAAGATGAACATAAGATCTGTAAGATGAACACAACCATAAGATTAACACCAACATAAGCCTTAAACGCAAACATTTACATTTTCTTGACTTGATTGGAAACAGCTGCTACAAGGTCCCCATTTGACTATGCACAATGACCTTCATTTGAAAAGTCTCCTTCAATTCCTGGACCTCAGCTATGCCAAAGTCTACTTCAACTCCTGGACCTCAGCTACCATGGGATTAAACCTTAGCTATGCCAAAGTCTCCTTCAACTCTTGGACCTTAGTTACCATGGGATTAAACAGGACTTGACTCGTGTTTGCGAATGAGACAATTGTGGGACAACATGATAATTAATCAAATCAAAATTGGGACATTTACTTAGCTTGCTCACATGATTTTTAATAAGCATTTATCAAAAGTTGTAGTAAACTACATTTACTTGTCATGTCAGGCCATGATGTGATGACATATTGGACAACAACAAAGGTCCCCTGCATTTTGTTGTAGACATTGAACTCCTCCTTGACACTATCTACCCATGATCCTCTCAATATTATGCGAACATGGTCTATGACTCTATTCAAGATATAGTTAATTAAATATTGTATAATATTGTGAGGGAAATAATACAATACAATAAAGTAAATTTACCCAGCAGAGCTTTTCTTATTGCTCTCTAGCATCAGTTCTAACTCCCTCTCCACATTACGCATATAAGTACCAACAACAATATCTGAGACGAATTTTACAAAGCCACATACATTTGTAGGTGCGTAGGTGAGTTAGCGAAGTAATGACGACTACGCTAATTTTCTAGTCACGCAAACAAAGTCAACAGATATATGTTCATACCAAATAAATTAGGTTTGTCTAGCATTCCCCATGCAATGTTTGATGGGCACTTAAGGTTGAAGATACGACAAGGGGTGAAGTACAAATAAATTAGAAGAATGCTACATGTAGGTAGCAGGGGTGAAGTACAAGTGCAGTGTTGGATGAACACGTTCACCACCCTGCTTAACTATAAACTTAGAAATATTGTAAGATGAACGTTCTCGCACCATCCACAGAAATGCATCCCTTACTTCCTTGCTCGTCAGATGCCCAATAATACGGGCACCCTTGAATGCAAAAGTAAAATTCAACTAGCTTCAGGAGACAATATGTGTACTAACATCAAGAAGTCTAATTGAAATGAAGATTAACACGTACTTATTGATCTCAAAAAATTATGTCGACTTATGTCACCACCTTCATGAACATCAGGTTGTTATGCTTTTGAACCACGTTATGCTGGTAATAATATGGTCCATAACAACGGTGACAGCTTTGGAACAGAGACCAGGCTGTAGTTGATCAATATTGATTTGTATGTTTCTTCCCATGGCTACCTTCATGGTGTTTTAATGCAGAATTGTGATGAGCGATGAGTAATGGTATATATAGGACTGTTCATTTGTATTTTTGAATTTGGTGCACAAATAGGATGAAGATCACGGGTTAACATACTCAAGTGGAAAAGGCACAAAGCCAAATGTTCACTGTTAGTAGCCATGAAGGAAAGAGTGTAAGCCGTGATTTCCTTAGGAACAATAAGGTGAACAGTGAATTGTTTCTTAAGCCAAGGGTGGAGCTGGCTAAGGAGGATCGACTAGGTGGAAGAGATTTTATATACTAGATAGATTAAGGGCTTTGGACTCTTGTATAGCCAAGTTACATGTTCAATCTCATTTCTTCATGCATTTCACCTCAACACACACTTATTTACATCACATAGCACTAAAAAGACATAGTGTAGGGGTTTAATTTACATTTATCCAACATGCACCTATACATAATAGCATACACAAGATGTACATCTTTTCATTTTACATTGGAAGCCACCCACCTTTTCCTCTTACACCTCTTGCCCTTGCTTCTTGAGCTTGTGCCTATGGTTAGTCATTGGAAAGAATGAAATTTTAAGGAAATCTTAGTAGCAATTATCTTAACACACACATCAACATGCTTGATTATGTAAATGTAAACTATCATGCCATGACACTAAAACAACACCTTACTCACACACTCATATTAGCACAAATCCAAGGCAACATAGCACAACTACAACCATAGACATTCGCAAACAAGGATTTACATGTTCTATGGCTACAACCATACCTCATACATGGCAATTCCACATATACCACAATCAAATGCAATGTAAATGTAAAAGTTAGAGTTTATACTACCTTATACACTTGACTTTCCAGTTTAACTCTAAGTGGCTTCCCTTTGCACTTTGAACTTCTCCTTGGCACATTGGTGTTCCTACACATATCATAGAGTACTCAACATCAATATTTTGCTATTACTAATGCACTATGACCCTTACACTTCATGAAATCCCTTTGATGACCACTTAAGGCTTTTAACTTCTAAATTTGGCAAATGTGATTCTAATGCGTCCAAAATTGTGCTTGAGCTTCTACCCTACACAATTTTGCATTTAAATTCAATGGAAGCATCAAAATACTCAAAATCATACTCCTCTTTATCCTTAACCTTAGTTGAACGAAAAAACACAGAAGTTGGAGGAAATGAGATTTTTCAACATCTCTTTGCATAAACATGTACAATCTCATTCCTATACCAATTCCCAATCATTCAATAACTTAAAAAAATTCATTCTCATGCATAATCAATTTTGTCCAGAAGCATGAGGAAGGGTTTAGTGCCAAAAGTTCATTTCATACTCAAATCTACTCAAACTTTATAGCAATATGTCACAAAACATGCATGGAGTTTATTTATGGCACTTGCTACTTCCAATTCCTACTCTTTCCCATTTTCTCTCACTAGCCCTCTTCAAAGCCTCTCTTGAAACTCTTCATTTACAGCCTTAGAGAGAAAACTAAACCGATTAAGAGGAAGAACAAGACTCATAATCAGTTTTCATGGAAGGAATCAAGCTCAAACCACTTCTTACCTTGAATTTTGGCTTGAACTACTTCTTCCTTGCTCGTTCTTCACCTCCACTGACCTCTCTCTCTCTTCCAATCTGGTGCAGCACGAAAGTGAGGAAGGAAATCGACTTAGGAAGCTTTAAAAATATCACATGGGGTATTTAATTAGTTGTGGGTCTTACTTGTATTGTCAAACCAACTTTACAGTGATAAAATCTACTACTTTGACAAATATCTCTCATGGCTTCATCTCATCCCCACAAACCTCTTTTCCCAAAAACTCACTTACTTTATTTGATTTCTGTCTACTGGAAATGCTTTTTTTGGAATTTTCTGTTCACTAAGGCCGTACAAGACCCTCGAAAATTCCCATAATTCAATAGCTCATTAGGGTTTTCTTGTCCCAATATCATTCCAGAAATGCCATAAATTAATTTTCTTCCGAAAACCCTAATCAAGCGATTTTCGGCCTTTCTACTGTCGTTCTAGCAAACTATTTTTGACTTTCTGCTGAGAACAATTTTATAATTTAGGGCACTCCATAAACTATTTTTAGCCACTTTAACATTACATTTATGAGGCCTCTAGACAATTTAAATAATAATATTTGATTAAAAACTCATTAAATAGCCAAAATATTAATTACTGTAAAACTTTTTCGCGAAGGGCATTTTTATCCATTTAACCTTAATTAAGCATCAATTACTGATCAGTGACTTTTTCTCTACCTTCTAGTTCATGGGGTCATTTTCTAGTATTTTGGTCAAAATTACCAAAATGCCCTTGACTTTTCTCAAAATGACCATTTTGCCCTTACATTTTCTTTGCTTGCAAAATGGCACCCTTAGCATCTCTTATACCTTTTCACTCTCTGGATCCTTCATTACTCTGTATCTCCTTGCCTAGCCCTTATCCTCGGTTACAAAAAAATGAGGATATTATAGTGGGGCCTGAGAGACTGTATCGAAATCCTTTACACATATATGCCTCCTAGAGGTCTTATGGGATGGCGACGGTGTTTGACAATATCATGTACATGAAAGCAATATGGGAGATGGGTGTTGAATCCTAGATCATATGTGCCCCTTCAGTACTGGTGTTTGACAACTGAGCTTTCAACTAAACTGTACAAGAAATAACCCTCTTTACATTTGCGGTTGGACTTAACGTCCCAGTAAAGTATCAAGTGATGGATTGCCCATCATCCTACAACGCTCTACTGGTGAGGCCATGGAACCACCAACTAAAGGCTGTCCCTTATACCCTCCACCAAGTAGTTAAATTTTACACACCTTGGGGGGTTAGGCAAATCGCTGTGGATCAGAGAGTCTTAAGGGAGTACTACCAAGCATTATTGAAGTCCTCCAAGGATGCATTCGCGTAGCAATCACAACAGCCCATGATAGATGATAAGAAAGATCCATTGATGGAGGAAGAGTTGTTGATTTTTACCCTTGACGACGATAGACTTGAGAACAAAATCAATCTGGGCTCAGACTTGTTGCCAACCTTCCTATTCAATAATAAAGACTACTTTGCATAGTCACATGCATACATGACGAGAAACCTGAGCGTTATGACACACAAGTTGAATGTGGACCCATCTAACAAGCCAGTCAAGTAGAAGTAAAGGAAGTTTGCCCCTAAAAGGAACTGCATCATCAACGATGAAATCTAGAAGCTTATCAATATAGGCCAGGAAGTGCAGTACCACGACTGGTTAGCCAACATGGCCATCGTACCAAAGAAGAATGGTAAACATCGGATGTGCATTGACTTCATTGACCTGAATAAAGCATGCCTGAAAGATCCTTTTCCTCTCCCTCACATTGATTCATTAGTTGACGCTATGTCTGGTCATAAGCTACTGACCTTCATGGATGCCTTCTCTAGGTACAACTAGATCCTAATGCATCCAGAAGATCAGGAAATGATGGCCTTCATAACCAAACATGACATTTACTATTACAAAGTAATGCCATTTGGTTTAAAGAATATGGGTGCCACTTATCAAATGTTAGTCAATTGGATGTTTGATAAGCACCTAGGAAAGAAGATGGAGGTCTAAATTGATGACATGTTGGTCAAGTCTTTGAGGGCGGATGACCACATGTCACACTTTGACTAGGCCTTCTCCCTACTTTGGAAGTACAACATGAAACTCAATCATGACAAGTGTTCCTTTGGAGTGACATCTGATCGGTTCCTCAGGTACCTCATCTCCCAATTGGGGATTGAGGAAAATTCGATGCAAATCGCTGCCATCCTCAACATCATGTCACCTACGTGTGTCTGCGACGCCCAGCGACTAACCAGACACATAGCTGCTCTCAAGAGATTCATCTCTCAATCGTTAAAGAAGTGCCACTTGTTCTTTGATGCCCTAAGAAAGAACAAAACGTTTGAATGGAGTGATGAGTGCAAAGTTGCATTACAAGGATTGAAGCGGTATCTGACTAAGCCTCTACTTTTGTCTAAGCCCTCTCCTAGTGAGGTCCTCTTTATTTACCTTTCTGCTTCTATAAAAGCTGCCAGCGCCATCTTAGTTAGAGAAGACCAAGGTAAGCAATGACCTGTCTACTATACAAGCAAAACTTTGCTAGACACAGAGACCCAATATACCTAGCTAGAAAATTTATCTCTTTCCCTCGTGTTCGCCTCTAGGAGGCTATGATCATACTTCTGATACCACCCCATCATAGTCGTGACCAAGGGGAGTCGACATTGCACATAGATGGGGCGTTTAATGTTAAGGGCACCGTGTTAGGCATCATATCGAAGTCCCCCCAACGGACTAGCAGTGTGACAATCCATTCATTGTGAATTTAAGGCTACTAACAATAAGGCCAAGTATGAGGCCCTTATTGCAGAATTGCAGTTAGCTTGTAAGGTAGGAGCAACCAAGTTGGAAGTCAGACATGATTTGTAACTTGTCACTAGGCAAATTGACGAAACCTATCAAACAAAGGACACCCGGATGCAAGCATATAACAAGCTGGCCAACAACCTTGCGGGAAACTTCCATGAGTTCCGTGTTACTCATATCAACTGGGAAGACAACCAAGAGGCTGACGCCTTAGAAGTCCTTGGACTATCCATAACCATCGAGGAGATCGAGTCAATCCCAATGATACACCTATAGTTCTCGACCATCAAGCAAAGACCAGGTATCACACTATCCAATAACTTAATGTGGGACCCATAAACCCCCTTAATTAAATACTTGCATAAGGGGACTTTGCCAAGGACAAGAATGATGCTTAAAGGACCAAAGTCTGAGAAGCTAGGTTTAGCATCATAGACAACCAACTTTACAAAAGGTTGCACGATAGCCTACTCCTTATATTTGTTAGAACCTAGGAAACCAAGTTCATGCTAAGGGAGACACACGAGGGGGAGTACAGAGACCACACTGAAGGATGGAGCCTGGCAAGGAATATACTCAAGACTAAGTACTTCTTGCCAATGTTGTAGAAGGACACCTAAAGCATGGCTAGACACTGCAATAGATGCCAACATTTTAGCCACATCATCCATTAGCCCCCGGACACACTTCATGCCACTTCTCTAGTATAACCCTTCATGAAGTAAGGGATAGACATCGTCAAAAGGCTACCTATTGCCCCTAGCAAGGTTGTTTACATGCTCGTGATGACCGACTACTTCACTAAGTGGGTGGAAGTAGAAGCATACGCCCAGGTGCAAAAGGGTGAGGTCGTTGAGTTTGTATGGAAAATTTCATCTATAGATTCAGCCTACCAAAGGAAATCATCTGCAAAAATGGATCACAGTTCATCAAAACACGGTTTCAAGAATTTTGTCAAAACTGGGGGATAGAACTCCACTTCTTGACTCCAAGAAGCCCCCAATCTAACGGACAAACCAAGTCTAGCAACAAAATTTTGTTCAACTCCCTCAAAAAGAGGTTGGACAAATTAAGGAAAGATGGGTAGAAGAGCTTCCGTCAATCTTTTGGGCTTATTGCACAACTTCAAGGACAACAACTGGTGAGACAGCCTTCTTACTTGTCTATGGGTCAAAAGCAATCATCCTTATCGAGGTTGGTCTCCCATCGCTACGATTAGCTTGCACATTTGGCTAACGCTGCAAGACATAAATGATAACCATAGGACAGGCATTTGAACAGCGTTACCCCCCTTAAGACAACTTGATGAAGTCCCACAATGACCATCCTGTCTAATAGACACAGCTAATCAAACGCTGACACATCCAACAACATCTTCACTGTTACAAGACGGACCATAAGGCCCCACTAATCAAATATGCTTATGCCACTTTTTATACAATTAGAAATGAGTCGCACTAAGCTTTCACATTCCAGCGTAGACGCCTCCTATACACGTGAGGACAAGACAATCTTGACTCATTCCCTCTTTTGTAAATGGCTTAGACACCTTCCATGCACACAAGGACAAGACAACCTTGCCATGTCTCCTCTTTGTTAATGGCTTTGACACCTCACTATGTACAACAAGGCCCTTGACCTTACTTAATGAAATGTTTATTTTGAATCAATTTTCTTCTTGCAGCTTAGACAGTCACAAGAGTAATAGCTTTGATGCTGGACATCTTAACTTACACGACACTGTGTCTTACTACCCCCACGGGTTTACACTACTTTGTGATTCACCTATCCTTTGTCTGACGTGGCACTCTGTCACTGGCTAGCTCATTTGCCTAGCCTTTACTTGCGACAAACACTCTAAGTGTTCTCTTAGATATCCTATAGCACCAAAGTCGATCACAGGATAACTAAGCTACTATGACAGATAACCAGTACACAACTGCACCATATAGAACATAAATTACCAAGCATGATTGCTTGGCATAAGTATTAAGAAAAAAATCCTAAATGGACCATAATGGACGCAACAATATTCAAGCCCCTTAAGGGCAATAAATTTCCAAATCAAAGTTCAGAAGGCAACAGGTGGCCATAACAACACCTAACAGAGGTGAACAAATTTAAACTGAAGAACCCTCAGCCTGGGGAGTGCCAGCCTCATCTCCTGGGGTAGTCGCCATTGCCATTGGCTCATTTGTGTGTTCCTCATGGGCTATCATCCCTTGTCCAGCTCCAGTTTCTGTTGCCCCCATACCATGGCCACCATCGGTGATAGAAGCCTCGCCCACAGCCTCAAAAAGATATGTCTTGAAGGTGAGACTACAGGTGGCTTCGTACGTAGCAATGGTCTCTCGAGATCCCAACAAGAGGATATCCCCTATCGATGCTCCCACAGAGCCTATGTCCTCCCATGCAAATACACCTTAGTCTCCACCACGTTGACGTCTTCCTTGAGGGCTTTGTTCTCCATGTATAGCACCTCGTTCTCAAGGTCAACCTGCTCCACCTGCTCGCGGAGCTCCCTCACCTCAGACTTTGCCACAGCAGTGCTATGCTCCATTATCCGTAGGGTGTTCGTCTGAGACTACATGGAGTTGCATTGGCGTGTTACCATCACCTCCGCTTTGATAGCCCACTCTCAAAGCTTGTTCATCAGGCCCTACAACAAGTTACATGCACAATAAGTTGAAAGGAACCAAGAATACGTGACAATATTCTTGAGTGTCACATACCTGTATCAACCAGGCTAGGGTGGTGACACCTGCCTTCCCGCTGCCAAGGGCTGACATGGTCTCATGGTTGTGATTAGAGAGCAAGGGTTGAAGAAGGGGGACACCAGCATGTCCAGTTTGTATCCTATATCATAATATTCTCATTTTGCATTGGGTGAGGCAGTTGACAGATAAGGAGAATAAAGCTGGTTATGTGGTGAAAGCAATTTGGATCCTTATTGAAGCCTGCACCTTTTGCTGAAAGATCTTTTAGTTCATTAATTTGTTAGATTTATGATGTTAATGATAAATAACTGTGATTGGCAATGTAGGGAGGATCTGGTTTTAGATCTAAAGGAATCTATGTCTAATATTTCCGAATCACCAAAGGGAATAAAGCTGCATATTACATAAGGATTCCTTAGAGGCAAAGAAAAAAGGAATAGGCTGATAACAATGTCTTGTGCACATTGTGTAGCTATTAAATATACTGGGTTTTTATTTTGGTGTATGGATGTGTTTATTGTTTGTTTGAACTTTTATTTTGTTGTACAAGATGGTGTGTTAGGTTGTATAATAAGTTTTTTCTAGAAATTTTTTTGATTTCAGCTATTAGTTTGTTTACCAAATACTTTTTTTATTATTAATAAAATTGACTACTTTTAGCCAAAAAAAAACAAAGAAAGATGAAAAAGAATCAGGACTTCTCAGGTCTTTCTTTCGTTTTCAAAAAAAAAGGATGTGACAGGGGGTATTCTTTCACGTCCATTATTTGAAAAATGGATGTGACAGTCACATACTTGTAACATTCCAAATAAAGATGTCTCCTATGAAATGGATGCGAAACGGTCAAACAAATGGACATGAAAATGTATATTGATAGTGATAGTTTAAATAATGAAGAAGTATGCAATAATAAGTTTCAATGTAAAAAATGACAATATGTTTATACCATTCACTTATCATTAAAACTTTTTGGTAATTAAGTCAATTTTCTTGAGATTTCTCAATGATTCCTCCAAGAAAAATAAAGAAATAACATAAATATAAGATTATGGACAAAATGCACACCATTCCTGACTATACAAGCTTAATGAATCCAGGCTTCTCAATATTAGTCTTTTTTAATTAGTTTTTAATCTTCATTCAGAAATAAAATAAGATTGGGCGTGGAAAAATTATTATTTTTTCAAACACTTCTAAGATGATATTGAGCAACAAGAGCTAATGATACTCACATCTCTTTCATAAAAATTTTTTTACAAAAATTGGACTGTTAACATTAAAGCAGGCCTGATCTTAACTGTTAACAATAAAAAAATATTTTTATATTATATGTTTATGATATCATATTGTTAGAATAGGAATTGACCAAGAGGGGGAGTGAATTGGTAGATTTAAAAATTTAAAACACTTTTGAAAAATAAAGATAGTTTGTGAAGAGAGATTGACGCAGAGATTTATACTAGTTCAATCCTCCTCACCTACGTCCAGTCCTCAAATATCTCTGAGCTTCTCAAATCCACTAAGAATAATATAATAGGCTTTATGTGCCTTTACAGCCTGAAGATTAAAATCTCCTCTTCTCTCTTTCAACTAAACAGAGGATCACACTTTCTCTTTTCCTTTGTAGCCTAACCAACCCTTCCAAGGTTCACAACCTTGAGTTTCTCTTCTAGAAATACAATATTTGAATAAAGGAATTATCTCGACAGAATTTAATACTAAACACTGAGGAATTAATGATAGTGAGAATGAAATAGAGGAAGAAAGTGAACGAATAATAGATGTTGTTTCGTTGATAGTTATATCTCTCTTTTCCATTTTGAATCCTCTTCTCTTTATAGTTGGTGGCAATAAATATCCGTTAGACAGAGCTTCATTTCCGTTACTCTCAGCTTCATTGTTCAACGTTTGTGCATTAAATGCGTCTAACACATAGTATGGCAGTGTTCAAAATTTTGTTCCGTTGAGTGCACGCCGATGAAGCAATCAGATGACCCATTCCCTGTTTCTAAGTAGGTAAAGTGAGCATTTATGATTTCATAATGGATTCAAATAAATGAAGCATGAAAGAGGAAAGATTATAAAAAAAAGTTGAATTTCTGACAATCCGAGATACTGTCAGTAAAAGTAAATACTAGAGTTTTATTGTTAATACTCAAGTGTTGTTGACAATTCAAACCAATGAAATCTCATTCAATTGAACAGTACTCGAGTTTCAGTGGTAATACTCGAGTTTTCACAATACTTTTAAAATATACTTGAGTTTTGAAAAAAGTATTATTCATAAAATAGAAGAACACTTTTGTTGATACTCGAGTGTTGAAGGCAATATTAGAGAGTGCTGACAGTACTCGAGCTTTGCCAGTGATACTCGAATATTTGTGAGGCAATTTGTTGCCAATGCTTTCAATGGTTCTTAAGTATGCACAAAAGTGTTGTTACTACTCGAGCATTGGGAATGAAACTCGAGTTTTAATGAGTTCTTCTCAAGGTAATTGCTTGCTTGACTCTCGATACTCGAGTTCTATGAACCCATACTCGAGTATTGTGAGTTCCTGAAAAATTAGAGTAAGCACTTCCTTTGATCCTCGAGTATTCTTTGAAGTATAAAGTTTAGAAAGAAAGTTTTGAGCTAGATACTCGAATATTGTTTTATAATACTTGATTATCAACACTCTTATGAGTACTTGAGTTTCTGGAGAAAGTATTGAAGTTCAAAAGTATTGTTGCAGCTTGATACTCGAGTATTGTTGTATAGTACTCGAGTATTGACAATACTTTTATGAGTACTTGAGTATTATTGAAAGTGTTATGTTTTAAAATTAGTTTTTCTTCACGATACTTGAATATTAAAACTTAATACTTGAGTACTAATACTTAAGTTTCATTGAAAGTGTTGAGTTTTAGAAACTGATTTTGTTCAACGATACTCGAGTATTGAAACTTAATACTCGAGTGTTGTCAATACTTTCACTAATACTCAAATTTCATTGAAAGTATTGAGTTTTGGAAACTGATTTTGTTCAACGATACTCGAGTATTGAAACTTAATACTTGAGTGTTGTCAACACTTTCACCAATACTCGAGTGTTATTAAAAGTGTTGTGAAAAATAATTTATTTTGAAATACTAACTCATAATCTATGTAAAAACATATTTGTCATCATCAAAACATTATCTCAACACATATTACATATTTTTTATTTATGTAGTTTTTTTTAAAAGGAAAGTCCTTATTAAATTCAGTCTAAACAAATAAATCCTAATTTAGGCTAATATTTATATCAAAATATATGTAGTAAGGTTTATAAGCCTTACTAGAAATTTATGAATATTGTTAAAAAAATCATAATATTGTGATTTGAATTTGCTGTAAAAGGTTAATACAAAAATTGTGATTTGAATTAGAATTTGTAGATTGCTAGTTTGTTTTGAATTTTTTTTCTATTTTATTTTGAATTTTTATTAGTTTATTTATTTTATTATTTTTAATATATAAGCAACAAATTATATGAACATCTTAGTAATTATTGCGGAAAAGAAAAATTATCTTGTACACACATTTACAAAGAAAATTAAGAAATAAAGGGAAGGCATGAAGTAAGGAGGAAATGTCTTGTTGAAAAGAATAGCAAGGAGAAAAAGGATTAGGACAAAAAAGAGAGAAAAGAAAATGGTATATAAGTAAAATCATAAAATTCAAAAATACCAAATAAGATTTATAGATCTTGTTATAGATTTGATAAAAAGTGTAGGTCTAAATCAGAATTTCTGTATTTCAGCTAGATTTATTTAGGATTCTCCCTTTTTTAAATTAATTTTTAATTTTCATTGAGAAATAAAATAAGGTGTTACATTTTTTTTTGTATACAAAAAAACAGAAACCGATTATTAAAAAATTAATTATTAAAATAATTTATACTACATGTGGAATAATAAATGCAGGACAAAAAGTAAAATTTTATAACATGATGAATATATTGGACCAAAAACTGGAGTCATATTATTAATATGCCAACAAAAATAAACCAAGTGGGGAATAATAGATTGAGAGAGCATATATTTATCATTTAACTGAACTCCTTAAAATCGCCATAAATACCTATGTCTGTCTAAAAAATTTAGTTGGAAAAAAAAAATAAAGCTTTATGAATTCAATACTACAAAGGAAGCATTTATTTAATTACAAACATCACCAAATATAGATTTTTTACTCATAAAGTTCCATACAATATGTAAAAGAACCATGCAAGCATACACAACTAAGCCATCATGTGTTCATACAAACCTTTGAACACTAGGAAGCATGCAGCACAAATAATACTGTTCATACACGTACGGATATGAACATTAATAGAAATACCTCAGAAACATAACAAGGGCTAGTTGTTGGGCTTCTCAGGGTCCTCAAGGCTCACAGGGCGGAACCAGGCTTTCTCCTCCAACACCGATTCGGCTCCGGCATCGGAGGCAGAGTGGAAGCTCCGGTCCGCACCGTTGGTCGGAGGGGGAGGACCGGCTTGTTCGGCGGCGGGCCCAAAGACCCCAGTTTGTGGGTGTGGGGCCCAGTACTTGTCTGATTGGGCAGCCTGGATCACATCGTCAGGGACCGCACTTGGTCGAACCGGGTCGTCCACATTCTTCTCATACAACGAGCTGTATGTAGCTCTCCTGCTGCATCAATCCATGGGGGAAACAAAAACAATAAATTATACAATCCAAAAGCATTTCCTCTTTTTTGGTCTGCGAATAATAAATTGTATACGTGGAATTTCAACTATAATTTGTGTCAAATGAAAATTTAATAATAGACAAACGATATCCTTATTAAAAAATTTTAATTAATTTTTCTCACTTTGTTATTTTACATTTACTTTTCATTAAAATTTTATAAACCCACTTCTCTAATTTTTTTTTTTAATTTCAGCTCTTAAAAATTTTACCTCTCCTCGGAATCTCTCATACCAAATAACCACTCAAGGACCGTAATTAAAAAAAATAACAATTTATGAGTTCTAATTATTTCAAAAAATCAGAATACTTTCAATGCGGTATCTGGTAATAGAGGTCATAGAGCCCCCTACACGACTCGACAAATACATAACCTTACAGAAGCCATAATTGTTTGGTCTTCTGGTAAGGTAGGCAACTAGGCATCACAAAAGAAGACTACCCTTTAAAACAAACTCGTGTTTATCGTCAATAAACACATGTTGCGTCAATAAACATGTGTCATATATTACCTTTCTGCCAATAAATACATGTTTCTTCCCAAAGTTCAAGTATCCTCCTATTAAAACTACTACGTTCGATATGCTAAATATTAGCACATCTATCAAAACTCAACCATTAGTATATATATTGTAAAGTATTAATCTCTTCTACTAGATTCAACCCTATTAGCATAAGATTTTTTTTTTTTATAGTATAAAAAAGTTTAGGTGAATTTGACATCGACTATCCCACCAAAATCAAGGCACGGTCCAGGATTCAGAGAGTACAAGAAAATCAAACCTGCATCTTTTTGGAATCTCAATGTGTTTCTTAACATGTGTGCCAATTCTCATTGGCTGGTACAGAGACTATTGTATTATCAGGGATAGTGCGTGGCAAGGACCACCACAATTTTGGCAATTAAAACAATTAGGCAGATCCTGGGCCAAACTGACCGTACGTGGGGCAGCGGTCACCGGCCATCTCATCCGCTTCAAAGAAGATTGGTTACTCGCCCATTACATTAAAATATGTGAGAGAAGTTTTATCTCGACTCATGTAAAAATGCCTTTTAAATATTTACCAAACAAGCCCTAAGTGTATGTTTGGAAAAGTTTCAAAACCATGGTTTTGAAAAAACTGTTAATAAATATGTCTAAAAAATGTAGAATAGCTTATGGACCTAAAACCATGATTTCAAAAGTGGTAGACAAACAGTCTCAAATTCTCCAAAATAGCTTTTAACCCTCAAAACCATGGGTTGGAAATGGAAACCATAGTTTTCCAAAAGTTATTCTTTTTAACTTTTTCAGAAGGTATTCTCCAAAATCTATTATCTAAAAATAACTTTTACGTAAATCAAGACAGAAGTTATTTTCTAAAAGCTAATCCAAACATGCTCAAGCTAAAATTAAAACTACAAGGTAAGTGCAAGAATATCCAAAGAAAAGCAATGAAATGCTAACAAAAATCCATCCGCACACATATGGAACCAAACAAAACTCAACGTATGGTAAGAGCCACAGAAGAAGAAGAAAAGAAAAAGGGAAGAGGGGCACCCGATGATGATATGACCAAAGATATTTTTTTGGAAGGAGACAAAAGAATATTAAAACCCGTTGCGTAAAACGATAAATGTTAACCAGATATGATCGAAGATATTTCATTCTTTTAAGAATACCAATGAATTCAACAAGTTGGATAAAGTGACGAGTCCTCTGACTTTCTAAGACCAAAAGCAAATTCCCAGGATAAGCACTACACCTGGAACAAGCCTACTCGGCTCTTGCTTATGATATTATCCACTTATCCATCCCTTATGGACCAGTCATTTTCTGTTGATGTAGACATCCTAATTTGGGACATATCATGAGGACCTTGATTTTGGGAAAATTATAATTATAGTCTCTATTGTTCATTTAACTCTGGCAAAAAAAAAAAATCTCTAATTCAACCATGAAAAATATTGATCAGTATAACCGATAATTTATTATTTTAAAATTTTAAATATAAGTACAAGACAAGTTACGAATTATGTGAACCTAATTAAATATTATATATAACTGCATAGATAAAAGAGGGAATTACTGTAGGGTCCCATAAAAAAGAATTAATATCAGAAAAATCTTAAAAGATTATCAATGATAACTGCTTCAGTTGTTAAAAAAACTCTTTTAATATTAATTTTTTTATATGAAACCTTATAATAATTCCCCATAGATATAGTTTCCCTCAATCTACTATTGTTATTTGCTACAACTGTAATTATTCTTTTTTATCACTCCCTCATGTACTAAATATATAGGCCTCTTGATAGTGTGCGAGGGTACAATTATTTATCTAACCCCAACTGGGGCCGAATTTAAAAATCATGTTAAAAATCATGCCAAAATACTCAATTTTCCTTAATCCTAAGTTACAAAAAGTAGACAAATGTACAAACTAGAGATACATATCAAGGAATCACAAATGGTAAGGATTGGTACTTGAGATCATGTTTTTTCTTTTTTTTTAAGAGAACAATACAAGCATTGGGATAGACGTTGACTGAATTTCGAAGACCGTGGGGGGTAGGTAAAACTACCACTACCCTATACATACAAAAAGGTTTATCACATAAAAAAAAAAAAGCTTTTGCAGAATTAGAATTCTAAAATAAAGAGAAATTACTGTAAAATCTTAAATAAAAGAATTAATATTAACAAAGTTTTTAAAAATTATTAATGGTAATTATTTCAATTATCAATAAATCTTTGTTGATAATAATTTTTTTTTTACTTAGGATTCTATAATAATTCTTCCATTAAAATAATGGACAAGTATACATGCACGGGTACACACTGGATTTTAACAGCTAGGGGCTACACTAGCAACAAGATTCTCTCACATGCAAAACGCTATGGGCAGCTAATATCTACTTCCTCTTTTTTTTTCCAAATAAAAACAACAAATATTACTGATGATAAAAAATAGATAATTCGAAATCATGTAATCACGTATCTATGCATTTTTTCCTCTACATTTCTGTAATTTTCTTCCTATAATTCTTTTAAAAAACGAAAATCATGTTTAAAATTAAAAAAACAGAAGAAAAGGCGTATTTTATACTTTTATTATCCAGGTGACCTTTGCCTCTTCTTTTTTTCTGCTAAAAAAAAAACGAAGCCTTGGGACCCACAGTACAATAAAAGGGAAAAGGAAAAATAAAAAGCAAAAAGTGCAAACAAATTTACGCAAGAATATATTATGATTACTATATCTATAAAATTTTTATGTATATATAAGTAAGTGCAAACAAATTTATATAAAATGAGCTTCTAATGGGTTGTTATCTCCACAGTTCAAGGGCGGCCAAACTCCAGAGGCTTCTTTTTTATTTTCCCAGAAAGCAAGCAGGGAATAAAATAAGTCTCTATGTTATGAGGAAAGGATAAGTCGATTT
>QFDD01000187.1:0-55613 GCA_006871305.1 Vachellia collinsii | reverse complement strand
CTTTTAATTTTTAGATGACTAAATTAAACTACCACTATCTATTAGTAATTAGTGATTGTATTTTAGTATTTCATTATCTTGTTACTTTGTAATGTTGGAAGGATTATAACAATTAACATATATTCTCAATATTGTATTTTATTATTGCTACAATTAAATATTTGTATGAAATATATATGGATGAAAACATTACTTATTTAATATCATTTTTATCATAATATTATGATATTAATTGACTTATAATATGTTTTATTAAATTATATTATTTCGATAGTAAGAACTTGATCACGAGTTGATCCTGGTTAAACCCTAACGACCTTTTACCCTGATCAGCTCCGAGTCCGATCCGGTTTTAATGTCTTGCAAAAAGCCCTAAGCCTTACGAAGAACGCAAGTCCTATATCCAGCACAGACAGAAATCACCGTGGAGCGAGTTGAGCCAGCGATTCGCGTTTCCATTCCTAAGCTCGCTGTTCTTCACCCTCCATGCGCACACTGCGGAGCATAAGACAAATACAGAAAATCAGGTCGTCTTTTTCTGCCCTGAGATTTCATTCTACTCACGCATTCGAACTTCCAATTCATCAAGAAGCCGACAACCATATACCCGAACAACCTCTAACCCAATCCCAGATTAAGACCCTAGTTCTCAACAGCTACACTCACGGTAAGTTCTTCAACCTTGTTACCAATGTCGTCGCTTTGCCCACCATCCTCCTCACTGCCTGTCACAACCTCGCTGCCCCACCTGCCGACTATACCCCCGGCGCGCCTTCTTTGTCTTCCCTTAACGAATCTTTATCAAGGCGATTCTCCATTGAAGAGATGGCTCGAGAGCTTTGCGAGAATAGGTTCGATGTCAGAGCTTGCTGTGTCACAATACTGCCTCCGAGGAAGAAGGATAAGCCTTTGGTTTTGCCTAATTTGAAATTGAAGGTGTTAATTGAGGCCATTAGGATGGTGTTGGAAGTGGTGTATGATGAGCGGTTCGTGACTTTCTCTTACGGCTGCCGTGTCGGAATGGGACGGCACACGGCTATAAGGTATCTGAAAAACTCGGTGCATAATCCTACCTGGTGGTTTACTGTTAGCTTTAGTCGTCAGAAGTTTGATCAAAGTCATGTTAATACGTTATGCTTGTTTATTGAACATAAGGTAGAAGATAGTATCCTGATTGACTTGATAAAGAGGTTGTTTGAGTATCAAGCTCTGGAAATTGAACTGGGCGGGGCTTATCTAGGAAGGGGGTTTCCTCAGGAATGTGGGTTGTGTCCCATTTTGGTAAATATATACTTTGATGGCTTTGATAAAGAAATTCAACACATAAGACTTACGAAAAGTCAAGAGAATCCTAAATTGGATCCCAAGCTAATTGTCTCTACATCTGATGTATTTCACAAGCCAGTGAAGATATATGCAGTGAGGTACTTGGATGAGATACTTATTATAACATCTGGATCTAAGGTGTTTACGATGGACTTGATGAAACAAGTTATGAAACATTTGGAACTTAATTTGGAGTTACAGGTTAATAAATTGAATACAGCGATTCATAGTGCAGTGTCAGAGAAGATTAATTTTCTTGGAATGGAATTACAGGCAGTTCCACCTTCTGTTTTACACCCTCCTATGTCAGAGAAAGCAATCCGTGCAAGGAAGAAGTACCTTAGGCAGAAGGAAGTTAGAACTCTTGAATTGAAAAATGCTAGAGAAAGGAACAGAAAGAAACTGGGGCTGAAGATATTTTGTCATGTTTATAAGAAGCTGAGGCGAAGTAATGGCTTTAAGATTGAATTTAACATTGAAAATGAAGTCAGAGAAATTTTTAAATCTTGGGCAGATGAAGCAGTGCAGGAGTTTTTGGGGAACATAGAGGAGTGTCAAGAATGGCATCGGATGCTGTCAGCTGGTGATTTTCTCTCTTTACACCACATCAGGAATCAACTACCGCCAGAGCTTGTTGATTCATACGATCAGTTTCAAGCTCAGGTAGATAAACATTTAAATCCTATAAAAGCTATGAGGGCAATAGCGGAAGAAGAAAGGAGGGCACAGGAAGAGGAAGAACAAAAGTATGCGAAGAGAACAGTTGACGATTTGACTAGGCTCTGTATGAAAGTTGATGCACCAATAGTAGCCATAAGGAAGGCTGTGAAAATGGTTGGTTTTACTAACCATATGGGCCGTCCAAGGCCGATAGAATTCCTCGTGGCTCTTGAGGATGCTGATATTATCAAGTGGTATGCTGGCATAGCAAGAAGGTGGCTTGATTTCTTCTGCTGCTGTCATAACTTCAAGACGGTCAAAACTATTGTAAGTTATCATTTGAGGTTTTCTTGTATCTTGACGTTAGCAGAGAAGCATGAATCCACTAAACGTGAAGCCATCAAGCATTACAGCAAAGATTTGAAAGTCTATGAAATGAATGGGGACGAAGAGGTGCATTTTCCCACTGAAAAGGAGGTGAAGATGATGGGAGATAGAAATCTCTCAGACCCAAAACCTGTTGACGGAGCTTTATCTTCGGCATTAATAAGATTGGCATCTGATGAGCCTCCTTCTTATTGTATTGCTCACTTTTGTGACAGAACCACTAATGTTCTTTATCGACTACGGTTGCTGCAAAACAGCTTGAATGTGAACCCATTGGACAAAGAGAACTGGGTTCCAGGTATGGGTGCAATTCATGAAAGCCTGAACCGACAATGCTTCCCTCTCTGTGCTGATCACATAAATGATTTATACTTGGGGAAAATCACTCTCCAAGACATTGATTGTTCTTCTTCTACATATGTAGACTAATGACTGTTGCTTTTAGATGTCGTTGTAAAAGAAGGTTAGTTAGGGCTGTCAAGAATGGTGACCGTTAATAGTTAATATCTATAAATTATGGATTAGAGATTAATTGTAAGGTGCTTTTTGGTTAAATGGAAAACTGATTCTTTCTTCTCTAGTTCTCTTTCCCTATATCGTCTCTTCCTTCCCCTCCTCCCTCATTCCGTTCTCTCTTTTCCCCACTATTTTCTAAATCCCCTTCTGCCTCCCTCCCTCGCTCCCTCATTCTTAGTTATAGAACTATGCTCGCCCTGCAGTTTTCTCCAAGAATCAAATAGCTCTGTTAATACAAAACAGTTGACAAAATATGACATCAACACGGCAAATTACCCCAGTTCCCTTAAGGGGGAAGAAAACAACATTTGGCATATCGGCATCATCCTCAACCACTAATTACTTCAACAACCTGTTCTGATCCGTTGTTGTCTTCCGTAGTTGCGGAGGCATAATCTCTCTAGGTCTTGCATTCATACAAGTTAAGATGACATATTTTCTTTTTATATTTAGAACCGGAAGCGAAAGAAGCATTATTTATGAAGAAAAGGCAAGGAGATCACAAGTCTAGGTAGAATAAAAGGGTAGTGGTGCATGAAATGATTGATCAGGACAAACTTTAGCCTGTTTTTGAACTAATGCATTGATCACAATAAGGTCACAACAACATACGAACAACAAAAATAATCCTTAAAAGAGAGTTATGCATTCTAAAACTAATAATCATTTATAGTATTTTCAATTGGCAAAAAGGACTATCTAGACCAAAAAAAGATTATTTTTGAGTATTGAGTTTTTCGACACCGTTTTTCGGTAATTAAAGTCATATTTAATAAAAAATATTTATTCCTAATTTTTCTCACAATTTTTTATTTCAAGAAGGGATGCAAATTAATTTTATTGTAACTATACATTTGTTTAATTTTAGATTTCATTAAAATAATTCATTAATATTTTTACAGCGACTAATTTCTAAAATAATTCATTTGATTTTTTTATTTTAAATTTGAAGGAATGAATTTACAGAACTTTCTTTTTTCTTTTTTGGATCCCTGTATCTTCGCAATTCGCAATGATCTAAAGAATACATTTTGCAATAGGGAGCTAGTAACAGATTATCCTATTAATCTGTTCTGGCATGACGTCAGAAATGCAGAAGCAGCAAGGGGTTTAGGGTTTAAGCAGGGAAGCTTCTGCTTTCCTGTGCACCACATTCCCGTTCCCCACATCCCTTGTGTCGAACTTTTTCGCCAAAAGTGCTCCTTACCATGTGGGCTCTTCGTCGAGCTTCAGTATCTCTCAGGTGAGTGTTATGTAGTTTATTCGATGAAAAATTTGCGTGTTTCTTGGTTTTGTTTTGCTTTGGAATATGATTCTTCAGGAGAAATCGGTGTGGTGGAAGTCATCCGGTCGTTGGGATGTTTCTGTTTTGTTGATACAGAATAGTCATTTGTTAAAACAATCCAGCAAAGTAATAAAAAGAGAGAGGAAATCTTCGTGTTACTTAGAGGTGCTTCTGTGTCTAGTTAGCGTAGGCAGCCGCAGCATCTTACAAGACGATGCGTGGCATTAAGATAATACTAGACAAAAATAGATTATCAGATTTATAAAATTTAAAAAGGGAGATTATAATTCATATTTTCGTTCAGGGTTCATGCTACTCCACGCACCTCCACTTTGCACTCCGGATCTATTTGATACGTATATTACACACTACACAACTTGTTGGTGTATACTTATGTATTGTTGTTTCTGTTGAAGTAACTTTTACTTGAAAGTTTGGCTGGTATATGGTTCATTCGGGGAGAGATTGAGCTTCGAGAAATAGTGAATGGTCTTAATAATACAAAAATGTATAATATACCCTAGGATTTTCTATGTCTCCTTTTGTGTGAAGTCCAGAGATGATTATTGAATTTTATTCCCGAGGATGTAGATTTCATTTACACTTTATTAGAGCTTACAACTTTTGAAGACGTTTAATACTTTGTAGCAAATTGTTTGTAGGCTCCAAGGATTAACTGTAGGAATTTCTCGCGTATGCTGTGCCAAATTAACAGCTCGTAAAGTAGAAGATGAGGCTGGTATAATTGAGTCTCCTCAAATATCATGCAAAGGATCTCTTTCATTCAAGACATTTCACAGTGCAGGACACACTTCCCTCAACATTATTGTGCGTGAACTTTCTTCACAAGCTGATGCAAGAAGCAAGAAAGAGGAGGATGATATGGAATGTGAACTGGAGACTCCTGTGGGAGAAGTACATGACGATGGTGGAAAGGATGTTGAATTAATACCTGAACAAGACTCATCGTATGGAAATGAGGGTGTGGAGGATTTAAACAATGAACTGGAGTTATCAGATACTGAGATTGGTTCAACTGAAAAAGAGTCACAGCAGAGAGGGATCCGATCTGAACTATTCCAAGCAATCACTAGAACCCCAGGTTTATCTGTTAATTCTGTTCTTTTGAAGTGGTTTGAGGAAGGGAAAAAATTAAGCAGGTCAGAGATATCTTTGGCCATAAGTAATCTTCGTGTTCTTCGAATGTATCGGAAAGCTTTACAGGTAAATGAGCAAAGTTTCCAATCTACACAACTGAAATTCTGAAGCAGTATGGTCACGATCATCAAGATTTAGGTCTAGATTTGTATTGTTGTCTTCTGATATAATGTTCTCAAATAATTTCAACTGGCCCAATCCTATGGAAGATTCAAATATTCTTAAATCTCAACAAGATCGCAATTCAAATCTTAAAATCTCCGCAACTCATGATATCACCAATCCAAAGACATTTTGGTTTTGAGGGCTGCAGGTTGCCTTCCCATGCCTTCAACTTTCTGATCTATTGTTGAAGGTTGATGATTAGATAGCATCTAACATCTTTGCCTATGGAGAAGGGGAATCTTAGATGTGATAAGGGTCATTTAGGCAAGAAATGAGGGACTTATTATAATGCCCCGGGAAGTGCGGTTTTCTCACTATCTGTTTGGTCTATTTCTTCTTGTCTATTTTTATATTCACCATCTGAATGCTTTCAAACCACTTGTGTGGCTTTTTCCTCTTGTTATTGTTGCAAAATGTATCAACTTTTAACATGCCTTTAGTCTAGCTTATTTATTATGTACTTTGAGAATGTTACAAGTACGTCTAATCTGTAGTATTTATTTGTAACTTCTATATAAAATACATGTACAAGTTTAATTGTAATTGTATGTTCCATGGGAGGTAGGCTGTTGCGATATTTACTATGATTTAATTATTAAGTGCCTTGATTGCATTTAAATAAGATCTTAATCTTTGACAGTCTTAACCGTGCTAATGATTATGAACTAACCGATATGACAATTTGTTTATACTTGCAATTAATAATATTTCATTTTGTTATACTAATTTGGTTTGTAGCCTGGATGATTTCTTATTATTACTCCCTTTGGATTGCCATTTCTATTGTTCTAAAATAAAATATTTTACAGTGTTTGTTATGATGCTATGCTTATGTGATTTCATTCTTGCATTGCCAGGTTTCTAATTAGTTCTCTGTATATGTATGAACTATTGATACTCATCTATTGTACATTTGACAGCTTTGGTGCATACTTAAATTCTAGAGGAAGATTTGGAATAACTTTATCTATATTGTTTATTGGTTCTGTAGCTTTCTGATTGGGTTGAGGCAAAACAGAAGATTGAGCTTGATCAGAAAGATTATACATCTCGGCTTGATTTGATTGCAAAAGTGCATGGCCTCTATGAAGCTGAGATTTACATTGAGAGGATCCCAAAATCCTTTAGGGGGGAGCATGTATACCGAACTTTATTGATTAACTGCGTGAGTCAGAACAATTTGAAAAAAGCAGAGGAAGTATTTATTAAAATGAAGGATTTAAAACTTTCCGTTTCAATATTTGCTTGTAATCAGATGCTTCTTCTGTACAAGAGAACTGACAAGAGAAAAATACCCAGTGTTTTATCACTAATGGAAAAAGAGAACATCAAACCTTCTCTTTTTTCTTATAGGATCTTGATTGATGCAAAAGCAAAGTGCAATGACATTGCTGGAATGGAACAAATTGTAGAGACAATGAAGGTTGAAGGTGTTGAACCAGACATCCGAATACAGCTTGCCTTGGCTAAGCATTATGCATCTGCAGGGTTAAAAGTAAAAGCTGAAGCCGTCTTGAAGGAGGTAGAAGGGGGAAATTTGAAAGAAAATAGGTGGGTATTTCAATATTTGCTTACCATCTATGCAGACCTGGGGAAGGCTAATGAAGTGGAGAGAATTTGGACAGTTTGTGAATCAGATGCTCGGACTTACGACTGTGTAGCCGCAATTGAAGCTTGGGGAAAGTTGAAGAAAATTGAAAAGGCAGAGGCAATTTTTGATATGATGATGGATAAATGGAAAAAGCTTACATCCAGGCAGTACGCAGTACTTCTGAGAGCTTATATAAATAATAATCTGCTAATGAAGGGCAAGGATCTTATAAAGAGAATGGAAAATAGTGGGGGCTATATAGGCCCATTGACCTGGGATGCACTTGTAAGACTCTATGTCCAAGCAGGTGAAGTGGAGAAGGCAGACTCTCTTTTGCAGAAGGCAATCCAGCAGACCCAGATAAGGCCAATGTATAACAGTTACATGGCTATTTTGGAGCGGTATGCAAAAAGAGGTGACGTCCACAGTTCAGAAAAAATTTTCTACAGAATGAGACAGGCGGGTTATGGCTCTCGGCTAAGTAGCTTCCAATTTCTAATAGAGGCGTATAAAAATGCTAAGATCCCAGCCTATGGGATGAGGGAGAGGGTGAAAGCTGATAATTTATCTCCCAATAAAGCTTTTATGGATCAGTTGGCTGAGGTTGATGCATTTAGAAGAAAAGCAGCTTTTGAATTGCTTGATTGATCAAATTAACGATCCTCTAATTTTATTTCTACATTCTCGGCCCGTAAATTTGTTGTATATTGCGTCGGGCACCTTGTTCTCCCTCCTTGATTGGACAAACTCAGCGCCTTGAAGCTCAAACGTCTATGTGGTCACGCATGACAAAAGTGGTTTTTATCTTATTTTCCTGGGGTTCCCTAATCTCTTTCCAGGTTGATGCTGTCACTTTGAAGAAGATAACACTGCAGTGAACGGTGATGAATGATTAAAATGCAAAGCACTGCATCCATCTTTCCCTTAGATATAAAAGTCAATTGATTTTTTTTGATATTGAAAAGACTTATTAAATTATTTAATTATAATTTATATTTTGAAATACTTACTGTGCTATTATATTATATGTCAATTTATAAATAAAATAAATTAGTTTGAAGAGAATTTTATAAATATATCAGTTAATTAACTTTCTTAATCTTTTTAAAAAAGTCAACAAACTTTTACATTAAAAAAGAAACAAACATGGGCAGTATCTAGTATTGTGATGCATGTTTGCAAGGCATTAGGGCGTCCTTCTACAATGAGCCTAGTGCGCTTGATGAATCGGATCGAGACATTTCATTATACATTGGTGACCTTATTCTTGGTGGCACACATGATAAATTCCACACTTGGAAATTTCTCCCACTTCCCTAAACCCACTTTACTTCTCCTAATTAGGCCCATTTCCATAAGTGGTTAGCCCATCGGCCTCTTTGTCATGATCCAAGACCATATCGATACAAGCATTCATGCAATTCCCCGTCACATTGTTAAAGCACGTAGATAATCATTAGTCTCTCACAACATAGTGAATTAAAGTTTGAATTTAAGTTGAAAAAAGTAATCAAAATTAGTGTATGATAATGCCTTGTACAGGACTCATTCCAGTAGGAGGACACTTGTGCTTACAAGGAAAAAAAAAGAAGAGAAAATCAGATGGGTAAAATGTTCTTTTGTCCGGTCAATTGATAACGCATACTCATCCTTTATTAAATCCCTACCGGATACTGATATCTCATTTATCCTTTATTTTTTTAAGGAAATTACGACTTTGGCCCTCATGATTTTTTTCGAGAAACTGTTAGACATTACTGTTGATGGCTGTCATGAATATTTTTGTTGTCTAAACATGTACGCAATTGTCAGTGAGGATCACCGTCGCATTGCCTTACTAAATCCTCCCCATAACAAGGCCAGGTACATTTTTGCAATTTGAGCTTCGAAGAGGGTCATCCGAGAAAGTTAGGAGATTGGTTGTCCCTACCCCCCAAAATATGAATAAATAAATAAGGGAAAGAGTAAAAAAAGCACAATTCTTACATTTTATCTTCTCATTTTTTTTATAAAGTCAAAATTTAAGTGAATTAGGTTGCTGACCGTAAGGGTGTGTACAATGCCTGCAAGCCAGCTATGCCAACCCAAACCTCGCCCAAAAAAATGGCCGAAACAGCAAGTGGTGCTGCCCTTCCCATTTGGCAATGAGTGAAAAATTATATAACATTTATTTAAAATGATTACTATCCATTATATATTATTTTATATAAAATACATATTATATATTTTATTCAATGTATTTATTGTTCAATATTCAGTACTGAATTACAATCTTTTTTATTTAAAATATGTTATTTATTTAATCACAATTTTTTTGTTGCCCAATTTATAATGAATTATTGATATTGTTTAATTTAGACATATGGATATTTGCTAAGAGATGGTACTTTTTTTTTTTAATTTCAAAACTCAAGGAATAGACTTATTTTGAAATATTACGAGTTGTGAAATTATGGAATATATTTGAAATTTAGAATAGGGTTTACAAGGCATAATCGAAGTTTTTTCACATGTTATGGGCAAGGAGCCATCACTTGGCTGGGGAAGCCCGCCTTCGCCTAGTGCGAAATGGTTGGGGCTTCTATGAGGCAGGGTTCAGCAACGGGTTGTAAAATGCAATTTGTCATCTTTCAGGTTGAGCATCAGTCACTCACGGGTCTCGCCACTGTACTTATTTATAGATCAACCATCAACAATGTCTTCACATCAACAGTGTGGTTGTAAGCTAATTCTTTTTCAACCAGACTAACATTTGTTGGGTATTTTATCTTCTCATTTGTTTCCATGAGAGCTGCATGAATGCCGACTCTTATGAGGACCAAGTGCAGACGGGGGAACCTGTCCTGAAAGAAGGGAAGATTCAATTTTAGGAGCAGCTTCAAAGATTGAAGAAGATTCAGCGCATTAACCCTCAATCCATGGGTGGGATTGGATTAATGCTCGGTATAACAAAATTTAGATAAAATTAATTTATTGCTTATCATCTAAGGTGATTTTTAATAGGTGTGTCACTTTTGAAAAATTACGTTCAAGAGTTTAAATATGTTGTTTCAAATAAGTGTTTAACAAAATTGCGGCAATTTACATGTTTACGTGCGTGAGAGTTTGAATTGTCTAAAATAAAAAATATAAATTTATTAAAAGTCACGTTCTGGGCTTGTAAAATTAATTATCCGCATCGCCAAACCGTCAAATGTACTTCGTTGTCCTTAAAAAGAAATGAAAATTCAATTTTGGGCAAGTTTAGTCAACTTCGCCTCAATTGCTCTGTCCTGCCGCAGAATGAGTCCACCGAGGCTTGTCAAGACCGTTTAACACCAAAACTGGCGTGCAAGGAGTGTCCCGACCGTCCCCATCCAATAGTTTCAAACAAAGAAACTAGGAAACTCTAGAATTCCTGGAAGGTAACAAACGAATTCATTCTCAGGAATTCTCCATTTCTGTAACTTACAATTTTCTTTGTTACGGTTCATTCATGGCAATCCTTAAGATAACCCGAAAGCACCATAACCGCTTCAACAACCCCTTCCCTCCTGCTCCATCAACTATTCCCCTTACTCAAGGGTCTCTTTTCATCAATTCCAAAACACTGCATTCACATGAAATACTCCCAATTGGTAATGATTTTCAGCTTTCTTGGTCCTCCGACAATGGTGGATATCTCTCAATTTCGCATCTTTCTCAGCCAAGCCGATCCATTTGGTCTACTATCCCAGGAAAGGCCTTCGTCTCCGCTGCATTGGCTGACACTGAGGTGGCAGAAAGCAGAGGATCCTTCCTTGTCAAAGACAAAGATGTTCATCTGGTTTGTCATCACCAAACCATTGACGATATTAAGGTGATTAATCCATGCGATCGTCGCTCGGAAACTGAGGTCACGAACTCTCCTTCTGGGTACCTGGGATCAAATCAGAAAAGCGATATAAGAGATATACATCTTCCTACTTTGCTGATCACGGGAAGAATTTTCAATACGAAGAAGAAGAGCAGAAAGTTTCGTAAGCGAGTCATGCATTCAAATATGAAGCTTACGGGAACAGGACCCTCTGCTTCTGCGAGGTACTGGGTGTTGTTCAGTCAGAAAACCAGTAGTCAGGTTGGCTTTCAGGTCAAGACTGAAACAGCCAAAATCATTTCACGCAAGCAGAGCTCTTCAACAGTTTGGGGAATATACCGAGGATTTAAGAAGAGGCTGATTGACAGAAAAAGAAGATTTGGGTGGTTATGGAATGTTTCGAGGTCAAGAGGTTTTGCCTTAGTTTCATCAGCAGAGGAAGAATTGGCAAAATTAAAAAAACCAGAATCAGCAGTGTTCAACAGGATTTGGCTGACGTATGCAACTGATGAGGATGAGAGATTTTACGGTTTTGGGGAGCAGTTCTCTCACATGAATTTGAAAGGGAAAAAGATACCCATTTTTGTTCAAGAACAGGGAATTGGAAGAGGAGATCAACCTATCACCTTTGCTGCTAACTTGGTCAGTTACAGGTAAAGCAGAGCACCAGCTTCATATGCTCAATAGCAAATGACTGGATTATATGTTGTTGAAATCATTTCACTGATTGGCAGGGCAGGGGGTGATTGGAGTACGACTTATGCACCTTCTCCATTCTACATGACATCTAAAATGAGATCCATTTACCTTGAAGGACATGATTACACTATCTTCGATCTGACAATACCAGATAGAGTACAGATCCAGGTATTCTTCCTCTTATAACCTACCTTCAAGCATATGGTTTCTAAAATCAGCCCTTTTATTTTCTTGAACTTAAAACACATATGGTTTCCAATTTTATGTGAAATGGCGTTAGCAGATACATGGGAATTCAGTTGATGGGCGGATATTGCATGGGAGTTCACCTTGTGAACTCATTGAACGTTTCACAGAAACGATTGGAAGGCAACCTGAGATTCCAGAGTGGATAATATCTGGTGCTATAGTCGGGATGCAGGGTGGGACAGAAGCAGTACGTCATATCTGGGATGAACTTAGGGCTTATGACCTTCCAATTTCAGCATTTTGGTTGCAGGTAATTCATCTGCCCTGCTCTGGGAACAACAAAATAGTAGGCAGTAATGCAACTCGCTTCTATAGACACCTACAAACAAAATGTGAACTTCTAGCATATATTGATGTCACATTTTGATATTTTCTCAATCTACTTCGAATTTGTAATTGTTGAATAGGATTGGGTAGGGCAGAGAGAAACTTTCATTGGTTCACAATTGTGGTGGAATTGGGAAGTGGATGCGCAAAGGTATAGCGGATGGAAGGAGCTTATCAAAGATCTCACTGCTCGGGAAATCAAAGTTATGACATATTGTAATCCATGTCTAGCTCCGGTAATACATTCTTTGAACTCTTCAAGTATGAAATATTTCGTGAGACAAAAGTTGGGGATTGGAGACAAAAATCCACTTATATAAGTTTGTTGTTTGATCCTATACCCATAGGTTGATGAGAAGACAAACAAAAGAAGAAACCACTTTGAGGAGGCAAAGCAGTTGGACATCCTAGTGAAAAACAAGAACGGGGATCCGTACATGATTCCTAATACAGCCTTTAATGTGGGCATGTTGGATCTAACACACCCAAAAACTTCAACATGGTTCAAGCAGATTCTACGAGAAATGGTGGATGATGGTGTTAAAGGATGGATGGCTGATTTTGGGGAAGGCCTTCCGGTGGACGCGATTCTCTATTCAGGTTTTCTTCTTCTCTTCTTTCACCCAGAGCTTCTACACATCGGGATAACCTGGAAAGTTTCTGAATGATCCATGAGTTGATTGTCTGACAGAAAGACATGGAAGTGGGTCAAAGCAAGAAAAGAGTATTGAATGAGGCTTATTTTCTTTCATTTTGTTAGAGATCCAGAATTTCAACAAGTAACGATAAGATCCAGGCAATCTACTGGATCTTGTCTTGTTTCGCTCATACATAAAGGGGGAACAAATTCAATCTAATTCAAATAGGTTTCAGCGATGACCTTACCACCACGATCTCTTTCTGCTAACAGTTTATTTGTTATGCTGATAATTACCCCCAACCCCCACCAAAAAAAAAAAACAGAAAAACAAAAGAAACAAAAAAGGGGGAAAATGTTCAAAGAGCATATAGCAAGAAGAGCTTGTGAGAACTAAACTTTTGCACCCTACGTTTCAGGTGAAGATCCTATTTCAGCACATAACAAATACCCAGAACTATGGGCCCAAATCAACAGAGAGTTTGTTGAAGAATGGAAAAATGACAATTTGGAGAAGGCAAAAGAAGAGGGCTTGGTTTTCTTCATGAGGGCTGGTTTCAGAGATAGCCCCAGGTGGGGGATGCTATTCTGGGAAGGGGACCAAATGGTTAGTTGGCAAATGAATGATGGGATCAAGAGCTCCGTTGTTGGCTTACTAAGCAGCGGAATTTCAGGGTTTGCTTTCAATCACAGTGACATAGGAGGTTATTGTACAGTAAACTTACCTCTAATCAAGTATAGAAGAAGTGAGGAGCTGCTTTTGCGATGGATGGAACTTAATTCATTTACCACCATCTTCCGCACCCATGAAGTAAGTAGGACACACATGCATCATGAAAATTTATCTCGTCATTTCCATTTTTTCCATCTTCGCAATCAATTTACATCAAATTTGCAAAAGCATATATCATAGTCAAGAATCTTGCTCAAAAATGAAAATTTCATTTCTGACATCATACTCCTGGAAAAATAAGATTCACCTGCTAAGTTCTATAGTCTTTTCTTCGTTTCCATTGTTATTTTGCAAGGTACAGAAATGTTCTGACTTTGATCCTCGTGGATCAGCTCATTGCGCATTCGTTTCAGAAAATACCGATTTTCTGTATAAATGTTTGTTCTTCAAAAAGAAAAAAGTACCCATAGACATATCTATTTTTCAAAGTTCCAGATTCTATTTTTCAAAGTTCCAGATTCTGAATAATATGGACCATCTTAAGGGGCAAAGGAAAGGGTACTTTCAATTTCAACAAACCGTCATCTGAATCAAATCTCTGAGACTACTTTCCTGGAGTACCCAACTAGTACATAATATCAATTTCTGACAATTTTTCATCTTCTGCAAACAGGGAAACAAACCATCTCACAACAGCCAGTTCTACTCGAACCAACGAACACTCTCACATTTTGCACGCTTCGCAAAAGTGTATACAGCCTGGAAATTTTACCGTATTCAACTGGTGAAGGTGATTCCCGAGATCCTTACACCAATTTAATGCCAGTTATGTAGACTCAGCAAACACCTAACATGTCATTTTCAAGTTCTTTCTGTACAGGAAGCTGCACAAAAAGGGCTGCCTGTATGCCGCCACCTATTTCTCCATTACCCAAGTGATGAGCATGTGCTTCAGTTGAGTTATCAGCAGTTCATGGTAGGTTCTGAGATTCTAGTGGTGCCTGTTCTTGACAAAGGAATGAAGAAAGTTAAAGCCTATTTTCCAGTGGGTGAGACTAGTAGTTGGCAACATATCTGGACAGGGAAAGTGTTCTCTGAGAAAGGAAGCGAAGCATGGATAGAAGCTCCAATAGGATATCCTGCTGTATTCATTAAGGTTGACTCCCTAATTGGAGAAACCTTCTTGCAAAACCTAAAATGTTTTGGCATTCTTTAACTTCACAGATAATTTATTCTGGTATTCCATAGATAGAACATGTTAATCTTGGACCTTCGTGAGTAAATCAGAGAGTTGAAACCGCATCCCCTAAAAGCATAACGAGAAAGCATGCGAAACCGTTGGTAGAATTGTTATTTGGGATGCTTGAAACTTGTGCTTGTATCATTTGAAGACAACGAGAGAGAGGAATGCGACTTGAATCGCAGAACCAATCAGCCCGCAAGGCAGAACTTGCACAAAAAATTGAGCATATAAGCCAATTCCAGTTGTGATGAGGTAGGACTGAGGGTGATTTTACGGTTTCCATGCAGAAGAAGAACAATTTGATGATTTTCAAGTGGTTTCCTGTTGACTGGATGCCATTGCCGCTACGGAATTCGAATATTTTAGACGCATATTCTCTCTGCGTGTAGCCCAAACGCTACTTTACTCTATTTTCATGTTTTTATATTATTAAAAATAATTAAAATTAGGGTTCAACCCCTAAAAGATAAATTTAGAAAACATATGAAATGAATATTAAAAAAATGAAAAAATGATTATTAAAAATGTTAAATATGAGCACTAAAAATATGAAAGATGATTACTGAAAATTTCAGGAGAGATGAAAAAATTAACTCCACAAGTACAGGTAAAATGACACAAAAATTACTTTATAATGTTAAATGCCCCGGAAAAAAATAGAATAAGATGTTAGAGATGCTAAGTACACCTACGTTTAAGTTGTATTGTTTATAAAGATATGTGGATAAAATGGCTCCATTTAAGTTAAAGTTGTATAGAAAAAATTAGTTTAAGACGTGCTAAATACACGTTAACCCAATTTAATATATGCAATTTATTTATATTAAAATATAAACAATTTTCCTCCTATCTTTAATATAAAATTACTTAATTAATTTGTATGTATTAAAAAATGAAATTTATAGAAGAGCAACGGGTGGGTTGGGGAGCTCGTGCCCCAACCCGTTACCCGCCCGTTTAAAAGTTTACCGGTGCGGGTTAGCATGTACCCGTACTTCAACCCATTTAAATCTCCATAAACAGATTAAAAATAAATAGGCGTGTTTCATACGGGTTATGAGCAACTCATTTAACACATCATTCACAATTTCATATTTCTTCTTTTTATGCACTCTTAAATACTGTAAACAAACACAACTACCAAAAATTCAGATTGTTCAAACCAATAATATGCATCAATTCGAAGGAAACAAGGAATATAACTCAACAGTAAATAGCATAATATAAGGTAGCGTGGATTCTTTCACCTCTATTGTTGGGCATGGAGTAATAGTAAATTCAATAAATTAAATAAAGCTGTTGAGCCTTGTTGGTGTGCATCTCTGGTAGGATGGTAAATCTCTTTGTAAAAAACAAAAAAAATATAAGAGGGAAAGGGAATATTGGAAATGGAATAAGAGGGAATTTTTTTATTTAAAAAACATTAACGGGCAGGTATGGGCAGCTCGTTGGCTTGCTCGTAGCTCGTCCCATTTATTTTTATAATAGGTGGGTTTTAGCCCGTCTGTCATGGGCCAACACCGGGTGGGCTAAATCCAGGGATTTTTCTACGAGTTTGGACGGATTGAAGGGTCATAGCTATTTTACTCAACCCTAATGAAATTAATTAATTAACTATAACATATGCGATTTCGTTGCTAAAATACCCATGCAAATTTACATACAAGCCTCCAAGTATCTCCTATATTAGTACTAAGGTGGTACTTCTTTTATGTGATTGTTGTATACAACTAGATATTTACTTAAAGATTCGTAGTCCTATAAAGCAAACGTGGTTGAAGGAGATTTATTTTTTACCATCAATATTTCAAGGGAGATTAATTCTTGCTTCTCGGCTAAAAGGCTGTGTTTCATTTAAGGTTTAAAAAATCGGGTTGGACATTGAACCAATTGAGGCAGTAGGTCAAGGGTTAATGAGTCAGATCGGGATCAAACCGGGGTCAGATCGACCATATTAAAATAATAACATTTAATTGACAATATTAAAATATAATACTTTTAATAATGTTTAATTTCAAAATATTCATCTTTATCAATTAAAATCTTTTTAGTCACTGTAATTAATAATAATTCATAATAAAAAAAATCATTAAAATTCATTCATCAATCATAAAACGCTAAAAAATCAATAATAAAAAAACCATATTTGTGGTAAAAAAAAACAGAGAGGAAAAAAATCACCTAATCCTTCCCTTTGTCACTAAATATTAATAAAAGCAGTAAAAAAAAATTACATTAAGGTCCCATACAAAAAAATTAATATCAGAAAGGATTTAAAGATTGATACTGATAACTCATTCACTTGTCAATGGAACTTTTTTATTTGTTATTAAAAACCTTTTAAGACCTTTTTAATATTAATTTTTTTGTGTGGAACCTTAACATAATTTTTTTAAAAAAACAAAGCAAAGGAAGCATATATATATTTTAAAATATCTAACCCGGTCAACCCAGTCGCCGTCCAAACCTCACCCGGACCACCGGCTTCCGGTTCGAACCGGCCGGTCCGGTTTTTCATTGGTTTCATTTCATTCAATTTATTTTTTAATGACCGATGCACTGAGCAGTAACTGCTAGTAAAACGAAATTTACGACATGTGTTCTTATAGGACTGAGGGAAAAATCAAGCACATCATAGAACAATAAACACCAGATGGAGAGTAGGGCAGAAACCTGGAAATAATCTGCAGAAATTGAATTGAAATAATACATTACAGGTTCGTCCAGAATGCTGACATAATTTGTACTGCCTAACATAAAAACCTCCGGTGTTGGCCGGAAGAAAATTACAGACCTCCAACTAAGCAATAACCCTCCCAAATTTTGATAGATCTACAAAATGGCAGCTTTACATGAATACAGTGGCAATGTGTTTCGGATTAATTAAATGAGAGCTATTACCAGAAAACCAAAAGAAGGGAATGAACAAGTTTCTTCTCTGGAGTCGTAAGCCTTTGCTTAACACTGTATGGAGGAAAAAATTGGGCTAGACTATGTTGCGCTGTAGCCATTAAGGGAAATATAACTTCATATATCTAATTGATCACGGTTTATCATGCTTGCAGCCTTTTGTATCAGCTCCTTCCGAGCATCCACCTAGTACAAATTTGAATTACAAACTCAGAATACAACATATAATAGCTAACAATCTGATATATTGAGTAGTCATCCAAGGATTCATGCAGTTAATGCATTTTACTTATTGTAATAGCAGGTCCCAAAATCACGATTCAAACTTAGCTTATAGTTATCCCAAAATTATTAAAAGGGTTGCAGAGTGGTCCAAAATAAAACTCTCTCCTTCACGAAGCATATCGCTCAATTCTTTTGTGTTTAGTTTAATGAGCACTCGACCACTCTATGATATGTTTTGTCATAATTTTAACTCATAATCAAAGTTGATAATTCAAAACTGAAAATATCCACTTAATCTCAACAGAGAACAAGAAATTTTAGAAGATCCTAGACAAATTATTAAGGCATTTTTCTTTCAATGAAATCTCGCATGGAAGTCTAAAGTTGCTTTGCTTGTTGTGGATTTTTTAAACTTGAAATGTCGATACAGTCATATTCTTCACATGATATGATAGCAATAAGGCAAATTACCCGAGCTCCCATAAGGGAGGAGAAGACAAGGTTTGCCTCGGCTACATCATCAATCACTAATTTCTTCAACACTCTACGTTCAGGATCCATTGTTGTCTCCCATAGTTGTGCAGGCATCATCTCTCCAAGTCCTGCATTCATAGAACTTCAAATCATATACTATATATAAATGAAAAGTCAGGGAAAGCACGAGTCTGGTAGAATAAAAGGGTAGAAGTGCATAAAACTGAATAGAAATTTTATACACCGACTCTTGCATAATACAAACTTTGGTCTATTTTTGAATTAATGCAATAATCACAGGAATAATAGTAGGAAAAAGAAAAGCATGCATGCAACACAAAGTAACAATTGTTCATCGTACCTTTGAACCTTTGCAAGTTGTACGTTGCATTAGGAGGAAATGAACTTTTAAGTTTTTTAAGGTCAGCGTCATCATAGCAATAGTATACTTGTTTTCCCCTTTCAACCTGTTATTTCATATAATATAACTGGAAGTTAGCTCGAAATTTCTTCCTATCCAATCCCCAAAAAGAAAACAAAAAAAACCATGTCCTCTTTCCCTGGGGAAAAACTAAAAATGAAACTGAACCATAAGCAAACCTTATAAAGTGGTGGAACACCAACATATATGCAACCTTCATCAAATAATGACCTCTACACAACAAAAAACATATACCACATCAAATTGATCGTATATTTTACATTTACTCTTTAAATGAATTGATATGGTTTTCTTCATAGTAGACTTTTGTAGAATTTTCTCGTCCTTTACCTGATATCTGAAGAAAAATGTCAATAGCAGAGTCCGGATGTGAGCACCATCTACATCAGCATCAGTTAAAATGATAATCTTGTGATATCGGAGTGCATCCTTTTTAAAATCCTCTCCCTGATTCAGCCAATTGATTTAACATTTACATTCATACAAAGACTATTACTAACAAGCAATAAAACTTCAATAACATTAAACTCTTGACTACTCACTGCCATGTCAAAAACAAACTCAATAAACAATATCTAGGAAAAACTTAACCTTCACTCCAAGCCCAAGCGCAAGAATTAGATTTTGGAGTTCTTCATTTTTGTAAATTGCTGCTTCATCCTTCCGTTCAACATTTAGAATTTTGCCTCTCAGAGGAAGAATGGCCTGCACCATACATCGATGAAATCGTACAGTCATGCAAAGCCTAATATTTATCAGTTACGCAGGAGCATGACCAATATAACAAAATAGGTAAGTAGCAAACACAAAATGAATATCATTACAAAACGAGAAGCTGTAAAATATATGCCTTGGACCAACCAGCAATTACCACCAGAACTTAAGATTTGAATTGGCCCAAATGTCAGTAAACTGGGTAATGGTGAAAAAGGTGAAAAAATATGTAATATAAATAATACGGGAAAACAAATCAAAATGATCAGAATTCAGAAATGCATCCAGGAATATGAAAGCTAAATACATATGGTAACACTACAGTTGGAGCAACTTCATAATATCATCACATGAATATCATTAAATTTACTGTGTTCTAATTTTCAACAAGTAATTATAAGCTTTCATGAAAATAAACAAAGCAAAGTAAAAAAAAACCACTGTACAATTGATAATATCAACACTTTAAATTCATTTACTTTCTGTGGTGCAAATTTTATCAATAATGTGCACAGTGGTAGAAATGGTCATGCAAGAGCAATTTCATTATTGCTAAAATGAATAGAAGGCTATGGCTTACAAGTCCTTTTGTAAGGGATGATTTCTAATTAGCTATCGATAACATGACCTCGTTTAGCATCAGGTAGTTTCACTGTTATAGGAATCCATCCCAATATTTATAATTTACCTGGAAACGCCTGTCACGGCCTTGTTTAGCAGTCCCACCAGCAGAATCACCTTCCACTATGAAAATTTCTGCAACATATAAATGAACAAACACATTGCATTCAAAATATAAGAAAGTAATCTACCAGAAAATAAAACGAAAGGGAAGTGCACACTATGGGGAACGGACGTGCATCAAACAAGAAGAAACATAAATTCCATTTTTGATGATTAGTTAGAGCATATATACTTAGCAACTTGGACAGAATACATTTTAAAAAAAAAAAAAATTAATGCTTCTATGATATAACAGTTCAGCTTGATCTCAATTTCATTAAAATTATGTTTTGGATTCTAGTCTGAAGCATTCTGACTTTAAAAACGAATACGCTTTATCACCTGATGTTTGTGTCATGAGTTTCAAAAGTTCACATGCAAATAGGCAAAATAGATCAGTTCTATGGTAATGTGCAGTCTGTGGTGTGTTTTTTTAGACCACTTCTTTGGGATTAAAAAAAAAAAAAATCCATCCAACACACTTCTTTGGGATGATGTAGCTTTTATGTCCTCTTGGTTGGTCTCTGCCAATGGTTTCTTTAAGCGGATGTCTCTTGTGGATTTTCAAAGGGATAGAAAGGCTTTTTTTGAGATAGAGCATGATTATTTTCTTTTGTTTTAAGAGGATATTTGTCCTCGTTTTGTAATTTTCTGTACTTTTCTCTCTTCTCAACAATTAATTGTTAAAAAAAGGAAAAAAAATAAATAAAGAAAACCTACTGAACAGGTCGTAGAACATCCGTCATATAGTTCACAAGTTTTCATAGAGAAAAAATTCATGAAAGAAAAGCTAAATATATACCACATTCTTCAGGGTTAGCAGATGAGCAATCAGCTAATTTCCCAGGAAGAGATGAAGATCTCAATACACTCTTCTGTCTCACCAATTCTCTTGCTCTTTTTGCTGCTAGAGCTGCCTAATTAGGGGATAAAGTCACATGAGAGAAAATACAACAAATAACAGAATGAAAACCTACCCCTTCTAGAGGGTTGGATTTATGAAATAAATTTGATTTTGAAAAATATTATTGAAGACTGCCTACCTTAAAAGCATTTAAAGCTTTAGAAAGTATCAAATCAAGAACATCAGGATGCAACTCCAAATATTCAGTAATGCACTCTTGAATAGATTGATCGACCACTTTTCGCACCTCTGGATTTCCCAACCTTGTCTTTTTAACCATAAACAACATCATCAAAAGCAGGGAGAGAAATATGCCATGCAAACTCCAAATACATCTAGAATTGCTTAATACTCCAAGAATATCAGCATTCATTTATTTGTAGTAATGTAAAATAAGCAGTACCTTTGTTTGTCCTTCAAACTCTGGATTTTGGACCTTGACTGAGACAATGCATGTTAGGCCCTCCCTCACATGTTCACCACTTAAAGCAATATCCTTATCCTGCAATAAACAGATGATCCTTCATAAAAATGAAATTTCAATTTCATTTTGGAGCAGTATTAGTTATCCTTTCTCTGTAGAAGGAAAAATTGGTGATGGGATTGCACAACCTAATCAGAGCCTTCCCACCATAAAAACCTATAATAAATTACCTAAAGCAGAAACAAGATTGATGGGGCAGTGAATAGAGCTGTTAGAGTTGTTGCTAGTTGACCAACTAATTGTACCATGGTTTGTGCTAAAAGGGTCAGTGGAAAGGGGAGACTGAAGAATTCCCTGCTGCAAGAGTGGGAAGGAGTGGCTGCATGTGATTGGAAGAGTGCGATAACCAGCCTTGGACAAAGGGAGAACTTATTGGTGGACGTACTGGTAAGAGTACAAGCCTCTTTAAAATCTAGCTTCAGTGATGGCAATTGTCTCTTTTCTTGATGTTCTGGTGTTTGTGCGATTGCATATTGTGCTAAGGTGGTGTCTTGACCTGTAGCAATTCATGAGGCATGTCACAGGTATCATAGTACTCTTATTCATTCTTCTCCAATTCATTATGAGTTTCCGCTGCTGTTTATACTTGATTTATGCTCCATGGGCTTTTGGTGTATGTGATGACGTAATTGGTGTTGCTCTAATATGTACCAATCTTGTGTGTTGCAACTTGAAGAGTGCCAGGGTGATTTTCAAGTATTGTGCCCTTTCTCCCAAAGATGGCTAGTAATAAAAGTCATAAAGTGGCTCATTGAAACCAGGAAGGCTATCGATATTATCAATTAACATGTATAATGAAGTATACACATGATTCCAACACGAGATAAAGTTTATGGCTCTCAAGCAAAGTATTCTTGTATAATTAGGAGAATAGACTGGCACCGTCAGAAGAATAAGAGGGAACATAATGTCGGTATACCTTGATAAGCTTCGACTTCTTCCCAAGATTATTAAGTGTTCTTGTCAATGAAGCCTTCATACCATCGATGTGAGTGCCTCCATCAACAGTGCGTATACTATTAGCATATCCAAGAATTGTATCTGAATATGCATCTTCACACCTAGTAAAAGAAGAAATAAACTGAACCAAAGATACTCAAAAGGAATCAGGAATAATAAACAAACATTTGGCAGAATATTAAACCATCTAACATCTATACTCTCTCTGGTCCTAATTATAAGGCACAGTACTTACTCCCTACTTGGTCTAAAATATAAGGCAAAGATGTAGTGCTCATTAATTTTTTTTCTAACCCTACCTTTCTTGATTATTGTGGTCTTATTATGTTTTCCAGGCGCTCCATTGTGGACATTGATGTCCATGGAGGGAAAAATTGAAATGTCACGTTTTTCTACAAGTTTAAGGATATCAAATACTACTCTTTAAGAGGAAGCAGTTAACTTTTCCCTATAATTGGAATCAAAAAGAGCATGTCCATTTGGAGGCAGATTTTCACAAACAAAACGCATTAATATACAATTAAATTTCATAAGTTATCCTTGCTTATCATTAGTTTTAAAAGTGACATATATATCAAATGAAAACTGGTTAATCCTTACTAGTAGTTTAAAAGCCAAGTTTAGTACATAGACTCTTGACTCACTTGGAGAAGAAAAAACCAGGAAACAGAAATTTAAGAAAGACAGAAGTGGACAGCAAAAAAGGCGTTACCATTGAAGAGCAACTTCAATTGAGATTCCATTCACTTCTTTTCTAAAACTCAAAACATCATGGAGAGCTCTCTGGAAGACAGTAATTAGCCAAAATCTCTTAGAAAGAAAAAGAAAGATGGCACATGCAAATATGCACTCAACAAGCAGTTTTATACCTTAATAACCTTAAAAAGAGGAAACAATTTTCAATAAATGCAAAGAGACCTTATCAGTATTAAGCCATTTCACATATTCAACCAGTCCCCCAGCATAGAAATACTCATTATATAGTATCTTTTCTGGATCATTATCTTCTTTCCGGAGAGTAATAGTAAGCTGCAAAGTAAAGAGAGAACATAAAGTAAGATGTTAAGTGGATTTTTTTAAATAAAAAAAAAAGGTTCCCACTGACACACGCATACACACATAAAGGAAAACGGATGTGAACTGCTAACAGTTTCTGTTGAGCCCAGTTACCTAGGTTGGCCTTATCTATTAAACAAACAAAAGTTCAACAAGAAGCCTGGATCATTAACTAGGAAAAACATATTCACTGCTTCTATTCACATCAGGTAACATGTCACAAGAATACAAGGTTCTTATTTTCTACTGATTTTGAAAACAATATATCAGCAACATTAATTAGAAACGAGTGTAGCAATATCTATAGAATCTTAACAGGAAATTAAGCAGTTTCTAACAATTTAACAACTAAAAATCTGTGCTGAGTCATTTTGTTTAAGATTAAGATAAACATAACTCTACCACAACTTTTACGATATCTCCCAATAGATGTGTCTGGGACAAATTCTATTGAAGTTGGTAAGTGCTAAATTAAACACTGTAGTGAAGAATGACTAAATTCTGATAATGAGCTATCAAAATCGGGACCAATTCTAATGTAGTGAGTGCTAGATTATTAGACAATCTGACAATGCAATTCAGTGATTCAAATCAGCAACTGAACCTTCGGGTTGAGAAAAGCTAGCTCCCTAATGCGCCCAGCAATTGTGTTGTGGTCGAACTGAATAGCAGTGGTGAATACTGCACATTCAGGAGACATGATAAATCAAATGGAAGTCCTTGGCAAGAAAGAACAAATAACTCTCAACTAAAACATACAAATAAACATGTACGATCATATAGACCTTCTTTGTCAGGCCAAAATCTAATGCATGTCCCTTGATGATCTTTTTGTTCAACAGGAAGCACATCAAAAGTCAAAGGTGTTACTGGCTTCCCACGAGAATATTTTTGCTTGTATTCCAATCCACCACGCCAAACCGTTACCTCAAGTGTCTGGAATTAAATATCAAGCTTAGACTTTAAGATAACTAAACCATGTTAGCAATCTTAAATGCTGGGAATAAAATTGTTCACATGGCATTGTTAATTGTTTAATATTCATTATCACAGTTATTCAGAAGAATTGCCTAAAATATTAGGGCAATAAAAGATCTCATAACTAGAAGAGGAGAGGAGTATTTCATAATTTAACCACACAAAAAGGAACCAAATAAAGTTCCGCAATTATAGGTTTGTCCTTTTTCTTTTTTTCTTTGGGGGGGGGGGTTGATAAGACCATCCTTACCTCAGATAAAGCATTAACAACAGATAAACCAACACCATGCAAACCGCCTGAAACAGAGTAGCCACTGTTTGCACCCCCAAATTTACCGCCTGCATGCAACACCTGCATGTCCCAGAAGATAAATGACTTTTTCCCCAGGTTAAAACTGAAAAGTAATCAACATTGCCTTAAATGAGCCTATGAAAGGCATGCGAAATGGTAAAAACATCATAAGAGATCAAGGCCCAAAAGTCAGACTTCTTCAATTCAATATCTGGCGCATATTTTGTCTTCAGGTGAAACAATGACAACATCCACCATTCACGATACGAGATTTGGTGTTGATGAGTCTAATAAATTCCTCAAAAATCATCAATGAATATACATAATATCACAAAGTGAAGAAAATCCAGGTCTATTACATACTTGCAGATCAGATGATGTTCTTGAGTATATGAAAGTCTAAAGGTAGTGAAAACTAAAAACAACCAAGATCCACTAAACATGTTAGATGAGAGAAGATATCAGATATCAAGTTCAAGAATTGACAGCTCCATCAATTCAGTTTTTATAAGGTCAATTGAGATCAATTGACCAAACTTGGTTTGGGAAGTCCAGAGCTAAGGTTTATAATCAGTCAAAATTGATAAATTTATGACATGAGCTAAGGTTTATAATCAGTCAAAAATGATAAATTTATGACATGAGCATATAGAGTGCTAATGAATAATAAGAACAATGACCAAAGGGGGGAAACAACTCTGAGGCTCAATTAATTTTTAAGAAGACCAAGGCATTTCTCCACATTTTGAGCCAAACATAGCCCTTTGATCGAATGGCAGAATAAAAAAAAATGGAATTTGGAGTTTAACTTAATGGCATCCAGAGAAACAATAACCTTTAGAAAATGAAATGAAAAAAACAAATTCCTAGCTATATTTAGATTAAAGAACATGCAGCAATACCGTCAACACTGTCTCCAGAGCAGACTTTTTTGTAACTGGATGCATGTCAGTAGGAATCTGCAATTCATAGAGTAAAAATGATGTTTAGTTGGATTCAAGCAAGAGGTTGACATGGCTCTGACAACCATAAGAAAATCGTATGCAAAAGCAAGTTTATTTGATTTGGCATTTTCAGATGAAAAATACCGAACAGAATATTCTTTAATGTGCAATATGCATTTCAAATATAGAATGAGATGAGTTTTGCACAACTGATATCAATATTAAAGAGTGGTCAAGGAATGCTTTCAATATTTAAAATTACCTACGCAAGAATACGCTAAGTAAATGTAATTACAACAACAATAGTGCCGCTATTCTACAGATGACAAGCATAACCATGGCATTTTTTCTGAGTATTAGTGTGAAAAATACATAAAACTTCAAGTTGATGTCACATAACGTCATAATTATATGAAAAATGAACAAAGATATGAAAACACATCTAGTAAATGGGAAAATAAAGACAGTTAGAGATTCAATGATGGATGACAAGTCATACCCCACGGCCATTGTCAGTGATGCTCACAGAACCATCAGCAAGTAAAACAACATCTATCTTTGAAGCGAACCCAGCTTGAGCTTCATCAACAGCGTTATCCAAAATTTCATAGACCTAAGGTAAGAATAAATATCACCTTGGCTCAGATATACTTCAACGTAGATAATAGATAGCTGTGGTGAGAGTCATAGGAACATACCAAGTGGTGCAATCCGCGTGGACCTGTGCTTCCAATGTACATTCCTGGCCTTTTTCTGACAGGGTCCAATCCTTCAAGTACCTAGATGTATCGACCAGCCGTTAGTTCATCATGTTGGGCAAGGCATTACAAGAATAATGATATTAAGAGACAAACCTATGCAGCACATTGAATTGATGATATTGTTTAGCACTAAAAAATATACTACGACCTATCCACATTATACGAATAATTTAAAATTCTTAAACGACCCGCTAAAAACCTGAATTTGATCAGAACCATAAGCTTTGGAGCTTTCATTTCTTGGAGGAGCCTCAGTTGCTGAGCTAGATGACATATATGCCCTTGGAATGACTGTTTTTGGGGCCAGATGATGGCTGGAAAGTTTACGCAGCTGAAAAGTCGCCCTGAGAAAGCCACACAAATTGTTATAAGGCTCGTGCTGGAAAGCACCCGTTTGTGTATCTCCCGGCAACTCAGTACGAGTAATTCCAAACAAGTGTACTATGGCGAAAAATAATTTACGTTTTCGTCCAAGAAAAAGGGGTAACCCAAGGCATAATTATATTACTCAGTTAAACCAAAAATGGCTGTTTGGTTTCATTCAGATGCTTTCAAAATTTAAAAAAAAAATGAAAGATAAGCACCAAATAAAAGTATGCTCGCATTGAAGTATCAAAGTCATCAGGTTTCGTCGGATATATTGCGCAGGCCTTGTCCTCGTATAGCTATGTAACTTGACTCTTTTAGTTGCCTCTCGAGAACAGAACAAAAAATAAAACGGGAAAGGTAAAGCAAAGCTAGGGAGAGTACCTGGGTACGAAGAACAGGGAGGTCCGAGAAAAGGAAAACGAGGAAGAGAGTGAGGAGGAAGAAGAATGAGAAAAGAAGGGAGAGGTGTGGAAGAAGCGAGAGGCCATGAAGCGAATAGGAAGATAGGCAGAAGAGAGTTTGAGGAGAGGCGCCATCACAATGACATGAAGTATTTTGTAGCTAAGGCGAGAAAATTTTTACACTCTTCTGCTTGGTGACTTTGTCGAAAGCGTCAGAAACCAGGAGCACTGTCAATGGCCGTCCATATCTTTCCCTCCTCCTTCCCTTTGAACCCTACAAAATCGCATTGAAAGTGTGTAATTTATTTTAGATTTTGAATGAGCATTTGGCTAGTATGTCTCCTTCAACACTTGAGGTACATGAAAAAGACAAGTACTTCCTACAAATCTGACTTGACTTTTTTTTTTTTTTTTAGTAGGAAGAGCCGTTTGGTAATAGGATAAAAGAATACCAAATGTTGGATGATCATAGATAAATTAAAAAAATAAATAAATTGATATATTTATCAAATTTTTTAAACTAACTTATCTTATTTATAAATTAATATATAATCTAATGATACATATAAATATTTTATAATATATAATATAATGTAGGTTATTTAGTTTCACTAATTTTTTTAAAAAAAATCAACTGAAACTTAATATTAAGGATTAATTTTTGACCTCTTCTTCTCAACATCTACTAAATAAATTTAGTGTCTTTCAGTTTAGCAGTTACAGTGTCGATTTGATTTGGCAGTAAAAGTTTGTATAAACTCATTTAAATGAGGTTATTATGAAGTTAATTTATGTGAGTTGGGTAATTTTTCCAAACACCAATCTTGATTTCAGTTTTGCACGACACTTTGAGTGTGAGTGTTAAGAAGGTTGCTTTTGCATTGAAATAAATTTCCAAGGAGTTTTAGCCACGAGAATTTCTTTTAACTACCCTCCCCTTCCCTCCATTTAAATTTATTTGTCACTTAATATGACAATTTTTTCATTTAAAATTTGGACTTCACATGAATTTTTATGTTATTTTTAATAAAAATTAAATGAAAACTATATTCAAGTATTCATTACACTTACTAAAACATATTTAATAATCATTAAATATATTTATGGATTATGGAAATGTAAACAAAATTATTACTTTTGTAACTATACATGATTTTAATAAATGAAGCTTTCCAAACATGCAATGGGTTACAGTGAACATTCAGAGAGGTTTTATAAATGGAGATTACTAAAATTTTTATAATAATTAATCCAATGGTAAAACTTATCACCAAATTTAAGAGCAACCAAACATAGGTTCTCTTGGTAACGCAATCCCGATTATCATGACAAACCTGCAATGAGATTAAACCAAATCACCCGTGTTTCAATAGGGAGTGAAGCTTGCTTTCACCGTTTTTTCTTCATAATGCACCTCTTCCTTTTCTAGTCTTTTTCACCCAATAAAATCATGCATTAAATAGAAATTATGAGAATTCTGTAATTTTTTCTATTATACTAGGTATATTTTCAAAATGTATTATCATTTCTACTATCATAACTTTTCTTATTTCATTTGCTCCAACTAATCCACGTGATAGTTATTTCATGTTTTATCAAAGGTTTTCAGGCACAAGAGTGCTCTTAGCATGTCACGAGATTTTCCAAGTTCAAGCCGTCTAATTGTGAATATTTAAAAAATATATATCTTGAACTATTAGGAACCCACCGTAAGATAGTTGCAGCTTAACGGCTGATACACAAATTCTAATGAAACATAGCTTGATGATGGATGCTATACTCGTATACTTCTGCCACAAATCTCAAGGAATCATTAATTTTAAATTTTCTTTCTGGACATAGTATACAAAGGAAATGTACAAGACAATGTTTCGGGAAAACACGAAGTCCCTCTACACACAACCCCCTGGCCGAGACAACTTAGACAGAGACGAGAAAACGGAGAAATGAAGAAAAATCATACAATTCTATTCAGCGCAGAGGGGAAAAATAATTCAAAAGATAACCTTTAGTCTGGCCACCCTTGCCAGAGGATCATAGGCAATAAAATTCACCTAAAAATTGCGTCCACTCCTGGAAAAATGTTATCAAAAGTGACGTCAATGAGTCTGCTCTTTAACCAACAATACTTTTTACCTAAAAAAAAATATAGCTAGCAACATATGCAGAATGGGATCAGGTAGGCAAAACTTCATAGGGTACCCATGCAAAGAAAAAATATACAGGGACCAGCTTCGACAATGACAAACCAGCATCCCAGACAAAGTCATGTTTTGATATTTAAAACACAAAATTTATAGATTATAACAGTTGATCACATCGATCACAAAAATAGGAAAGTTGTTATACAGTAGCCCCTGATGCAGAAACCAGGTAAAGACTACACTTGAAGAGGGTCAAATGAGATTCTGAACTTCATGTTTATTCAAATTTTAAATAAAAATACCATCATGATGAAAAAAGTAAGGAAGAGGAAATTGACCTGGTAGAAACTAAATGAGAACTATTTACAGCAGCCCTTGGAGCACTAGCTCGCCTTGCTCTATGATCATTATCCTTGCTACCCCGCATCGCAGCAACTTCCTTTTCCATGGCAGCTACTTCCCTACGCATTTTTTTGGCCTCAACTTCCATAGCCTTGTTCAATGTATCAACCTTCTTTGCCAGCATCTACATATTTGCACAGGAAAACCAATAATTAAATTAGAGAAGAGCTAGAGAGTATTTAATGTAAAACATTACCCGTTAACCATAAATCAAGTACCAGACCTCAATTGCATCATCCTTGTCTTTAAGGGTCTGATCTTTTTCATGACAAGCTTTCCTCAGAGATATAACCTCTTTCTGTAACATGTCATACAGCATTCCTGAGACAAAGTCCTCATGTTCTCCTTTAGATTTTTCAACTGGTGTATCATTTGCACTTCCCTCACATGCAGTGACAGTCTTAGTACTGGTGGTTTGATCACTGGCATTGGCTGGCATGTTATCTTGCCCACTCCCATTTGAAGTTGGCCTCTCTCTCTCAAGGGATCTACTACCACCATCGAATGATCTAGATGAGAGTCTGGCATGTTTTAATAACACACTAGCGCTATTTGATCGTATTGACCCTGATTTTGAACTCGAGCTTTTCCTTGATAGATATCCATTGGAGGATCCATAGAGGCTCTCAGCTCCTCCAAAAGACTGACGCCTTGAAGGTCCACTGGCAACGTTTCTTACATCTGATGCAATGATTTTAGAATTACCACTGGATGCTTTAATCTTTTCTTCCAAAACTTTGAATCGCAGTTGATACTTTTCCTGTGGAGTCAATTCAATTAGGTATAGTTTGAGAAGATGCCTGCAAAGAAATCAAGAGTTTTGGAGGTAACATTAATTAAATATATACCTTCATTTGTGCTTCTGCTTTTGCAGTGCGCTCAGCTACAGCCAGTTTATCTCTAAGCTGCTGCATTTCACCCTACAAAACCATGAAAAAGTTAATCTATCACCAGGAATATGAGCTAACCAATCACCGTGTTTTTCCCTATTCTCTTTCTATTGATAATTGGTTCTCAGATCTTGACATCATCTATGCATCAAATCACTAAAATAACCAACAAAGCTACAGTAAACCATTAGACTAATTACAAACATTATTAATCAAAATTGATATGGTTCTATTGTATGAGCTCTTCTGTTGGAAACACCAGCCCATTGCAATATTATAAAGAATCAAACCATCAGAAACATGACATTCCCTTGTGGAAAAAAAATATATATATACGCAAAAAAAGTGAAAGATAAGTAAAAGAATATTCAGAGCCCATGGCATACCTGGAAAAATTTTCTTTCTTCAAGCCACTGTTTAACAGGCATCACCTTGTCATTAGCATCTTTCCACTCATTTGCAACTACAGTGGCAACCCTGTTTGCAGAAACTTTAGCACGTGCTACTTCCCGTTCCAAAATTTTCCTCTCCTCCTATATACAAACTACAAAGGTTAGAATTTGTCCATAAAATAAATATTTGTAAGGTTAGAAGCAGCTAAAAGCTCATGCAACAGGCTAATGAGCAAGACCAATCACCAGGCATATGATAAAGGTTTATATTTCAAGAATGGCAATTATTACATTCATCTCTTGCACTTTCCTCTGGTAATCACGGACAGCATTAGCGGCAGCCCCACCAGCCAAGACAGCCTCTTCAAGCTCACGTACTGTTTGGGTTAGCTTTTCAACTTCAGCAACCTTTTGCCGTTGCATTCTGTCCAGTATTTTGTTCTCCTCCTGGAATTAAAGCAGGAGAACATTTAACTAAATGGTGCGTCCCACTTATTGATCATAAGATGTATGTGATTGCCTGACTCACAGAACACGATAAATTTTTGGAAGACGCACCTGGCATATCTCAACCTGTTTCATTAGCTCTTGGTTCTTGTTTTGCAGATCATCAACCAAGGATGCCTTCGCCATAGCAATTTGAACAGTTCTCTCAGCCTCAAGAAGGGCAGCCTCCTTTGATTTGGTTAGCCGATCTAGTGCTCTATTGTCATCCTGCAACTTTGCAACCTGAAACATGGAAACAGCAAGCACAAGTGTGATGGATACTCTTTTGGTCTTGATTATCATAGCTGAACAAGACAAACATGAAATAGGAAAATGACTATAAACTTGAATGTAGATGCACCAAAAGCAAAGTCCATTCCGATTTATAAGTTTAAATGCATGCCACCAGTCCAGCATGCCTTAAGTGTGGAAAAGGGATGTATATTTAAGCATAGTTACTAGACAGAATATCAAAATATACCTCCATCCTAGCCAGCTTGAGCTCTGCTTCCAAAGGTGCGATGATGGCTTCAATAGGAGGCATTTCATCATCTTTCTGAGCAGCGTGTACTCTTCTTAGTGTGGCTTCTGCAGCAAATTGAGCAGCCAATGCTGCTTTTTTCTCATCATTGACTTTTTTTAATTCAAGGTTCTGTGGAACATAATGTAGCATTAAGTGAATTGGAAATGATCACTACGAAAAAGAGGAAAATTTTGAACAAGGGAAGACCATAACTAAAACACTACCTTACTTTCCAGAAGAGCTTCAGTTGCTTTCAGTTTTTCATCCACCTTATTCAGCTCATCTGTTAACTGAAATTATTAAACATATGGAAGCAATAAGTGTCCCTGCATTGGCTTCATAATTCTAAAATATGCTGGGATCTTCATTAAGTACAAGGCTTTAAAAAGAAAGTCTACAGTTTATATATATATCAAATCAAAGAACTGATAATTTTGCTTTATGGGAGGGTTTCCGCAGTAGGTCCACAGAAATATACCTCTTGCACTGCTTTTTCTTTAAGACGTTCTGAGTTCTTTAAGGACTTGATCTCTGCAAGAGCCTCCCCCAGCTCTCTATCTTTCTCTGCAAGCGAAACAATATTCAATGAGGCTCATTGCTAAAACAAGGGCACACCCCACTCTAATGAAGAGATCCACTTTCAAATATCATTCTGACTTTTCAAATAATGGGAACTTCTCAATTATAGAGAACCAGATGAAAGATGGGAGTCATGTATACAAGCGCGGTATCGATGCTTGAGAAAATACAAGTGCGCTATATAATGTTACTTGGGCTCTAGACTTTAACATTCTTAGCAGGATATGAAAATGTCAACCCAAAATAAGTGGAATGATACTTTGATCATGATGCATATAATAAATAAGATCCATTAGAAGAACAAACCATCTTCATACCTTGACTCTCCAATCGAGGTATCTAAATTGGAGAATATCCACAACTTACCCATCTATATATAGGATGATACGAATTAGAACATGAGCTATGCTAAAATGATGCCTCAGTAGGAACGAATGCAACATATAAAGTTCACACTTTCGTTCAAAGATCAACTTGACAACAACAGTTTTCTAAATGCATGTCAAGCAATATTTTTATGGATATCCGGGACAATATCCATCATAATTTGATAGTTTGCACTATGTGAAAATCATATCTAAGATTCATTGCTGAAAGACCCTAATTTCGTCCCCAAAAAAAAAAATTAATTATGGCCAAAATAACCATATTTGCATGTTGTGGGAAGAATGTAAGTTTTATTTAATTGGTAAAGATATATCCCAAATTCAGTGTAAAACTAATGTAGTTCAATTAGAATAATTTAGTGACCGATAAAGTTCGCTATTTTTTTAAAAAAATTTTGGCCGGCATAAAGTTTGCTAAATTGAATCGACGTTGTTTTTCAAAAACAGACCACAGTCTGGGATAATGTTCCGACAGCATTTTGTAAAATTCCTCTTTAGGTTTGATTGTCTCTTTTCCCTCAGAATTTCATCATGAAGGAAACCGAACAACCCAAATTAATTTTTTGTTTCAAAAAGGGAAATTAACAAGCAACTTATGTGACGCGCTGCTCACACTTCTCCAGTAGATATTTCCGGAAAAAAAATTAGTAATCCAGTGAACTCCGAATTACCCGGACGAATCAATTAGGCTCAAAGTCATCCCGGAACATGCGTTATCATTCTCAAGAAGAATGAGGAGGGGAAAAGGAAAAAAAGAAAAAACCTCGGAGTTCATTCTCAAGACGGCTGAGCTCGACGCGGACTGGATCGGAGCCGTGTAAGAGGGTGATGACATCGTCTACTTCAGAAGGCTGTCGGGAGAGGACGTTGGACTTCTTGCGAGCCTTAAAGGAAGCAGAGGAGGTGAGGAGAGGGGGCTTGGCGGCGTCGAACTCGGCGCCATTGCCAATGTGGGTGTTGGCCATCAGAGATCTGGAAACGTTGAGCTCATACACAATCCTTCCCTGAACCCTAACTTCAAAATCAGCGAGAGTCTGCGAAAGAACCGAACTATATTATATTAAACTAAGATTAACCACTGCAGAGAGAGGAAAGAGAGGGGGGGGGTGGGAGAAACAGAATGGGAAGTCCGTATGTATGTATATATATGGAAGGATTAAGAAGGAGGTTTAGGCGGGGGTTTTAAAATTAGACGCTAATTATTTAAAGCGCTTGTTGCTGTGCAAGGGGGTGCCGATTGCTGATTAGCGTGCGAATGACAGGGATTGGGAAATGGAAACAGCCCCGGGCAATTATAGGATGCGCTCACTCTGTAGCCTACTTACTGTGCTCTTCATTGATTCCTTTTCTTTCTATTCGAGATAACCCCACACCGTGCCAGGTGGCGACATAAGAGAGCCGGCGAGTCCATCATATTATTGTTTCTTTTATGGGTTGATGATTGATTTGAGGAGAGGCACAGGTCAGTTTTACTACTTTTTTTATTGCCTCAGAATCCAGCTTTAGGAGTAGTATTGATCAGCACGAATTCTTATTCTTCTCCTCCTTGACTATTTAATGAGATGAAGTAAAATAGTATCATTATGACGGACCGTTAGTGATAAGAGATTCGGATTCGGCCAATAACAAAAGCCTAATGACGTGGTAAAACGGTGATAGTGGTAAGAATAAGTTTTGTCGTGATAAAGAATGAAAAATGAAGGATTTGGAGCAAGGTGGGATGAGAAGATTCTGAGGATTAGGGAGATATGGTCAGGAAATAGCGTGCAGGAGATACCGACACATGTCACTGGAGACAGAAGCCCTATGTCGCTACACTGAATAGAAGAAAAGAGACGAGAGCGGGGGCGCAGGGTAAAGAACGGTGGGGAGCGAAGCAGGGGAACATAGGTGGCCCCGAGAGAAAGCAAGGCGCACATGCGAGTGGGAAAGGTGGAGAGCACACATGACAAATCTTAAATCCAGCCAATGAACCTTCGACGTCTCTGCCTCTGTGGGGCCCACTCCCCCCCGAGGGTGCTCTTTTCTCCAATAAAGAACGCAAAAATAAAAATGTTTGATAACTGTATTATTCCCTTGTAAGTTGTAAGCTACTGAATCCGTTGATAGTAAAATCTTCAAGATTCTTGGTACCCGTTTGAGTCGCACGCGCCTCGAAGCGAGCGTGAGCACTTCATTTTTGGGATATTAGCGACGTATTGGTGTATGTATGCGGACGGTCTCATATTCAAACTTTGTCTCACACTCTGCCACACGTTTGAATTTAATGCCCGGGGTTATCCGTACCGTCACGAATCACCTGTCAACATCTGGCTTTCAAACGTTCGATCCCCGATCACCAGGGTTCGGACCCAATTCTCTAGCCGTCCATCAGAATTTAGCTTGTTTAAATTAATTTTAAACTACTTTTCTAATATAATTTATAAATCACAAAAAAAAATATGGGAGATAAATTTTATCTTGATTTACGTGTGATTTTTTTAACCTTTTGACAAATAGGCACATTAAACATTATCAAACATTTCTTTTCATCACAATCAATTCTTTAATGTTTCACAAACATATAAAAGACGTTCAAGCTAATATAGTTCTAATCATGGACCTCCTTTTTCAATCTCATTATTGGCTAAATCTGATAATGCTAGATTCTGGTTTCCCCTGGCTTTTTAATATTCATCATTGTCTATACTATTTTAACAGGAAATAAAGCTGATGGCCAAAAGGGGGGGAAAAGAACGAAAGAAAGAAAGAAACAACGGTATCATTTTTATGATTGCACTTAAAATTAACAATCAGATTAAGATGCATGATTCAAAAAGGCTTCACCAAAAGTAATCTGATCATTTGAACAACTCTGAAAAGCTAAATATTAAACTTACAGCAACATCCAAAAAATGAAGCGCCTAAAGGAGGATTGCTTGTAAGCAAAACACAACTCTTGAAGGACCACATCCACACCTATCCCTCACCCAAGAGTTTCACTTCATACTCAAGAAGGTCTATTAAAACTCCAAATTCACTAGTTCAAATAGAAAGAAATACTGCGTAAATCTGATAGTGTTGGTTGTTTGGATCGGATCTTGAACAAAGCTCCTGAGACTTAAAGTAGAGGTGCCTTTAACAAGACCCAAAGAAGAAGATATAATATCATACGAGATCTCATACTTGGATTCTAAGATATAGTTTAAACCACATCAGGAGTTGAAGGGAAGAAGAGTCCTTCAAAAAGGCTACTCATGTAGAACATGTTAAATTGATTTCGAATTATTGGCTATCGCAGCTTCACGTTCCTGACGACGCTGTTCCCTCTGTAACAAAGATCAGGTTAAGAGTCATTCGAATAGACTAATTAAGAAACTTGTATTTGTTGCCAATTTTTATAGTAAACAAGAAAAGAAAAGAAATCAATGGCAGAAACACCTCTTCGTCACTTTTTTTTTGGGGGGCCTCAATGCTCATCATAATTTAAGAACTAGTAATGCACAAGGAAAAACCCAATTCAGAGATTGATTTGGTTTGGACGATCTTAAAAGGTACATGAAAGAATCCCTATTGACATAGACTAAATGGATGAAGTAATTATTCTCGTATTCCAGTTACAGCCTTGATCTTAGCATGGATGACCCTTTCTTTGGAGAATTTCAGCAAGCATATTATCTTGTAAAACATGGCACTTGAAACTAGCCCATAAATAATTCACTAAAAAGACTTGCAAATATCTATCCAAGAAAACAGTACTTGCTGCTTTCAGAAAGTTACGATTTACATTATCAATCCTTTAAACAACAATCAAGTTCAGAAATCCATCCGCTGGAATCATGCAAGTCACTAAATACTATTTTTCATTCCTAATTTATCTTCAATGGCTTCATTTAAAAATATACATACTGGCCGAGTAGTTATTGCAGGATGCTATTGGACTATAATCGTGTCACACTTCCTTTAAAAACAATTCTGTTTTTTCTGGTATATAATCGTAATAAGAGGAAGGGAGCTGGTTAGAGTTAGTTACTGGGGATGTTTCTATATTTATTTAAAGGGAACAAAAGTGAGTATTCATGAAAAACCTTATCCAAACTGCGTATGCAATTTTGAGATCAGCGCTACAGCTAAAATATCTTGTGCCAATAGTAAAGTGCTCTAATGGAGAATGATCTCACATACTTGCATAAGCGACCAACAAAAAAAAAAAATACTAGCAAAATAAAAGGTAGCAAACTTTCTTCAGCAGATAACCAAATAACAGATCAGGATAATAGGAAAAACTAAAGTGAGCAACATGCTTACCCTTCTTTCCCAATAAGGATGAAAGCAAACAAAGTCATAGACTGGAGTAATTGTTGAAACCAAAACAACATTTAATCCAGTAAACACCAGTAGTGCTGTCATAGGTCGGGTTCTATGAGGCATGTTTCTTGCTTACAGAGACCAGGCCCTGCAATCATATGCCATTTGAAGTAAGCAATGACAGGTATAACACTGTAGATAACAGAATACTCACCGCTCAGTTATTGCCATACAGAGAAGTGCACAAAAATAAATCATAACAAATAACAATGGCTTAAAATGGTGTCAGTGTACTACACATTTCAGACTCCACTTCAGATTAGCTTATGACAATCTAAATTTTCACGCGTCACTGAATCCATAACAAAGTCCATATTCTTCCTCATTCTAAATGATACTGTAACTGAGATTCACATGACAGGACCATTAAAAACCTAGACCAGTCACAAATTCAGCGCACACAATCGGATTCCAAATCCAAAATAAACATCCACTATCCAAACCCTTACCGAGTTAAAAAAAGGAAAAATAATACCACTTCTAATGCAGTGGTTATACACCCCACAAAATGTGCTAGTGAAAAATCTACACTCTATCAAACCATTACTGGAGATAACTATTATGCTATGTTCGGTGGTGAAAGATCTGCAGAAAGGGAATGGAAGAAGGGACTCTTGTGATGCTTGGTAGGTGTTAGATGTGTTTACAAAGGAAAGTCAGCTTCCATAATGTGAAGGAAAGTGGATTCCTCTCATCTAGCAGTGGAAAGGCTAACGTTCAAAGGAAGTGAGAAAACTGGGAAGAGAGAACAGCCTACTCCAGAACACCATTACTATCATCGCAAAAGAGGAGGCCATCGGAGTGTGGCTGCCAGGAGATAACCTTCAGTGGGCGCTTAGGTAGAGTCCTAAATCTGAATATAAAAATACTACAGGAAAAGGGAAATAACAGGATAAATCTATTAGAAAATGAAGGAAGGATCTCACTTTCACACTCTCATAGCAAGGATAAAATCTACTAAGGATTATTTAAGCAAGAATCTCACCTAAATAAACTTAGTAGCTAATAAACGGAGAATCTCCAATTGAATAAAAAGTTAAAAACATATTTATAATTGTTGGGAATACATTGAAATAAAATCTCAGCTTGTACTCTTTGCCATTTACCCAAAAAATCATGAACTTCTTGTTCCCATTGGTTTGGATGGTGTTCAATAAAGCCAACCATTTAATGCCGAGGAAAAGATCAATTCCACATAAGGTGAATGGAAAACAATCTTGTTTGATAACCAAATCAGAAAATTTTACCTCTAAATCGGGACAAACAAAATTGCATTTCAACACCCTCCCATTACCATCACCCGTTTGAACTCCAAAAGGAGAGGTTACTTGAGTAGGGATACACAAATCAGAGACCAATTTCTCAGAGATAAAACTGTGAGTAGACCCACTGTTTATTAAGATTAGGATCTTGCGACCCAATATGGAGCCTTTAAGCTTTAGAGTTCCAGTGTTGGCCTTACCTACAATGGCATTGAATAAAATCTCAGCTTCTCTTCCATCTCCTAGGAAGTCGACTTCTCCTTCTGAGTGTAGAATGATTCCGTCGCCTTCCTTGACTAGTTCGAGGAGTGAGAAAGAGGCGCTGCAGCGATGTCCTGGCTTGAAGATTTCACCAAAACGAAAGCAGAGACATTTACCGCCGGGGACTGGAACAACGAGACGGTGGATAGGGGATTCGATGAACCCACGTCAGCTGCTGTAGAGTAGTGATCGGAAGACGCGACTGGTGCTCCCAAAGCATGACCAGCGAACCAGAGGGGTGATTGTGATTTGGGCTGATAAGGAGTTGGGTTTGGGCCGACGAGCTTGTTGTAAGTTTGATTCGTACTCAAGGGCCGAACTCGATGCACAGTCTTGGGTATATGTAACCGTACATCAGATTTTAGTTCTTCCTTGAGGCCATTAATAAAAACCCCAAGCAAACTGTGTTCCGGCAAATTCATTCCTTGTGCCGATCATTTTGCAAATTCCAGTTGATACTCCTGTAGTGTTCCTATCTGTTTGATAGCACAGAGGAATTCATCGGGATTTTGGTATTCAGGTGGTCCATAGCTTTCCTGCAAGGCTCTCACTAACTCATCCCAACACATCACGGTCCTCTCCTAATTGACAAACATGAACAAGTTGAGAGCATCGCCTTTCAAATACATAGATGCCATCATGGGTGCATGCAAACAAGACGAGACCAGGTTAGTGGTACCTAGAGGTCTGGTTTAAATTTACTTCAGGTTCGAAATTATGGTGTGCGGTATGGTCCAGTTTGATATGAACCCAAGATCGAACCAGACCGGAGTTGGTCCACCAGACTACCAAACCAGCCTATGCAGTCCATCATCAATTTTTTATCTTGATATTTTTTAATGGTATATAAATCTGAAAACCTTCAACAGCCACACCCCGACAACGTTGCAATCCACCTAATCAAACCCATTTTTGCACTAAATGTCATTCTTAAACTGCACTAACTAGTTTAAATTGCTCTATGAACATTTATCAGAAACCTTTTGATACTGCTCTATGAAAACCTTTTGATGTTGCAGGCCTTTTTTTTCAGGCCTGAGCCTGGCCTGAAGCCTGTGTAAAGGCCTGTTTCAAAACAAGCTTATAAAGTGAGACTAACATGCATAGAAAATAGGCTTAAATCTAAAATAAATCATAAATCACAAAAATTAATTAAAATCATCCAAAAATACATCAAAAATCAAACTAACAAGCGTAGAAAATAGGCTTCAATCTTGCATATAGCCATTATCCTTATTGCAGGTTTCATGTTCAGAACCCACATCCCCACATGGAAGATTAAGAGTCGTCACTTTGTGCACTTGATCAGTGATGTTGTTTCTCTTCATACGCAAAACCAGGAATCAGTTGATGATTAAAAATTCCTGAAAAGGAAGCTAGAAGATAAAAGCTAATGGAAAAAGATATGCCACTAAACAAGGTGAATGCAAATAAATGCACATGTTAGCACATTTTTGAAAAAAAAAAAACTGACAACTACCAGAGCATTTCATAAAATCAATTAGATAGTGTGGCCATTAAAACATGAAGGAGAAGTAACCTTTAAGGCTTGTCCAAATGCTTCTACAAATACTACAACTGAAGGGAAATTAAAACAGTAGAAGCACATTTAAAGATTTTCAACAAATTAGAAGAACAGAAGTCCAGAAGCAAAATGAAGCATACTCCCTCCTATTGGGACAGCCATAGTTACAGAAATGTTGCTCTGAAAAAAAATAAGCATACACAAACACAATCAGCCCAAAAACATTGCTATGCAAAATGTACTAAAATGGATCTATAAACCTCTGTTTCCAAAACTATGCGAAAAAAATCCTTCCATTATGCAAAAAAAAAAAAAAAATCCTATGCGATCAGCGGATCTATAAAGGCCTGTTTCCAAGTTTCCATTATGCAAAAAAAATCCTTCCATTCCTTTTACTTGTTACTAAACTATGCGATCAGCTGAATGTTATTGAAAAAAAAGATGTGCATTCATGGTTCATTCTCAGAAAACACAGATCAAGCAGTAATCTATGTAAACTCGAAATCTAGGAAGGGGATTTATTCTTAGTAATATTTTAAAAAAAAAAACCAGACAGGTGCAATAAAGTGAAATCTAGGAAGGGGAGGGGGAATGAATGCCAAAACTGAACCAAATCGAAAAGCTAGTTCCCAATGAATCAGACAGTGATGGGTTTTGGGGCAGACCCAAAACAAAATCACCCTTCCCGGTAACGAAACACTTACCTTCCATCGACTTGAGGTCCTTGTGGTGCGACTCGCAATCCCTTGTGAGTTGTGACGAAGATAAAAGAGTGGAGGCGACGGACGAAGACGATGAAGTGGAAGGCGATGGATGAATGGCTGACGGCTTAGGCATGAAGGGTTTCACTGATCTAAAAGAAGAGTAGAAACTAGGTTGAAATATAGAATAGTTAATTAATAAAAATTGCATTATGAAGTAAAGTAACTTTAAAATTATGAACAACATGTAATAGATAGCAAAAATTCTCACTGGCGTGGTGGTAAGACCTTTGCTACCTTCAGGTTTGGGGTTCAATACCCCATATCTCCATTTTTATACAAATTATTTAGAAATATTGAAAAAAAAAAAAAACAGATTGAGACACAGACTTGTTTAACAGGCTCTCTATATGGTCTGGGCCTGTAAAATACCTGATCTGTACAGGCTTTTATACAAATTATTTAGAAATATTGAAAAAAAAACAGATCAAGACCGCCTGACAGGCCTGTTTAACAGGCTCTTTATGTGGTCTGGGCCTGTAAAATGCCTGACCTGTACAGGCTTTTACAGGCCAGACCATAGGTCCCTGACAGACGGTCTGACCTGTTTCCATCCCTATGCACGATTCGCATGGCCTTTGTTTACGTTCCTTGCCATCACAAATATATCGAAATAGCATTCTTGCAGCCATTCTTTAAACTGCCCTTCGAACATTTATCTTGAGTATAGAACCATACCGTTAATTATTATATACAATGTGTTAAGTTGCGAATAACCCATCAACATCTCTTTCCTACACAATTTCCTTCCTTGCCATCTTGTGATCTTTATCCAGAACAGGCAGCAAAGTGGGCGCGAGCACGACACCGAACACCGTTTTTTTTTTTTTTGATCAACTCACCGAACACCGTTTTCATGTCTTACATTTATGAGTGTTATTAGCAGCATCCACTTATAAAGCCCCAATATTTATCAAGAGACTCAAATTCCCTGCAACGCACAAAATCCACTTGCAAGAATAGAATATCACATCAAGACATTCTCATTCAAAAATATAACCGAACACCTTCAGATTCACTGATAAAGCCTATGAAAGATTATATTTTAAAATTTATGCTCTAAATTTGATTATACCATAAATAATGGGACTATAAAGTACATCCCCCATAAGACAAAGCTGATGTCTCGAACAATGAACACTTGCAAACAGAAGTACAGATACTACTTCTATATTTTGCCCCTCAATTCTATCAATCAAACATCTACAACAAACCCAGATTATTGAGACTATTTTCAAAGTAAAGAAGAAAAATCAGACAGAGACAAGAAAGGTAGGTGCTAACGCCAGGCACCAGCAGTACGTGGAGAGATATATTACATATGATGTGTGCAAATTAAATTTTACAGCACACTACTAGGCTTCACGAGGAATTTAGTGTACAATGATCGTGCTCACGAACATAACTCGGATGGGGCATTGAAATGCCTCACTCCCTTGGCCTGGCAAGCCACAGCGAACTCAGGGCTCGTAGCCTGGAGAAATAATCACTTATTGCAAGAAGAGCTCGAGCCGACTGCCTTGTGGTTAATATCCGCAGCATCTGCTGTAGTGTTTGCTGTCGCAGATTGTCAGCCTACGCATATGATTAGACGATTAGATTAGTATCTTATTTCACCAGTTTGATCTTAACATGTCAACTGAGTGCAAAAATGCCCATTACTTTTAGGAGTGGTTACCATAATGATACACACATACTGAGAGTCCTTTCATGTCTATCCCTCACTCTAATTAAAGTAATCCTCCTTATTCAGTTTTCCACCAAATACTCTGATTATTTGCTTCTTTATATCCATCATATGAAGACGTTGCGGCAACAATTTCAAACCAGATAGTAGGTAGATAGTCAATTACCTGCCGAAGAAACCCCTCAAGTGTACCCAGCTTTCCCATGGCCATAGCCATCTGCCCCATATAGTTTGCCACATTTCCTGAAGGCCCCGATGGGGTGGATGACTCATTAGCCAAAGTCTCAGCTAATGATTGTTGTAATGCATCCATTCCTTGGGATAGAGCATCTTCAGCCTGTTGGGATGACTGTTGCAAGCTGTAAATGTTCATCAACTGTTGCTCCGTCAATGGCTCCAAATGGCTTCCAAGAAGCTGGACCAGCTCCAACAAAGTTCAAAGTTAGGCAGAAAAATATCAAAGAGGGAAAAATCCTTCAAGAAATTATCATGGGCATACTGCTGCAAACTAGCTCCAGCTCCAGCTCCAGCATACCATGAAAGACAGAATACAGCATCTACTTAATTTTTTTTTTTTTGTTGGGGGTGGGGTGTGGACGTGTGGTTCTCACCTTGAGAAGCTCAGATGAGCGGAAGCCTCCAATCCACATGAAACATCTCTCGGCTGGGGTCTTCCACATTCCAGATAGTATGTGGAAGACATCAGCTTTTGCTGCAACACCCTTAAGCCTGAAAATCTCTTCGTAGTGTGTCATAACATTGTCAACAATTGTCCGAAGTTCAATATCTCCAGCATGCGAATTGACTGCAGCCCTTAGCTCATTTATCTGGCGGTTATGTTCTTCTAACCAACGTGCATAATCTACATCAAAGGTCATTGCACCTGCATCACAAGCCAGTTAACACAAGTGTTGGTGATTGAGAATCCCAATCAAATAACACAGACTTCAAAGAAGATAGAAGAATGGAGTGCTAAAGATTTTGGCCACCGAAGACACGAGGAAGCTTCTTTCGGAGATTGCTGAGGAAGTTTGTTAGAAAAATGGGAAGAGAAAAGGGTGAGGATAGAGGGAGAATGAGGCATAAAATTGAAAAATTTGAAGGGAGGATCAAATTCTGCAAAGAGCTAATTTCCTTGCTTCCATTCTGAGCTTTTCAACTTCGACGCCACAATAAGCTATCGTTTTATAATCAGGGTATGTCATTTAGAAGATAAAGCTGCACAAGGCTGGAAGAGAGGAAAGCCACAACTCGCAAGATCAGAGACACTATTAAAGAAGGGACAAAGGCATACAGGAAAATTTAACCCAACCAATGATCACAGGGTGGTTTTGAATTTGGTTTAGAGCTTGGGTTACAGATAAAAACAGGAAAGCTTGATTTGAGATCCCGTGTAGAGATAAGGCAAGCAACTTAGTGGGACGCATCATCTACTTGTTGCCAATGTTAAAGTTTACAAATAAACTGATTGAATGTCAAGCTGACAACCAACGACCTATACATTGAATATGGCAAAAGCTTTAAATTTGAAATAAACCCAAAACTAAGAAATCACTCCAAGTAGAAAGCTATTGATGTAATGATTTAAGTCCCAATATTGAGTCACAAGATTGGAGGAGGAGGAAGCTTAAGTACCATTTCCGCTCATTGAATGAGACTGATCTCCCATACTTGAAATAAATATGCCCTACAAAAGATAAATAACCTAATCAAAATATACAATGCAATAGAATAGCCAGGACAGAAGGGTAGAGAAACACAGCATTTTAAGGCATATATTATAAACAGGAACAGCTAGAAACATAATATAACCAAACCTGCTGGCGGGCTCGTTGGAGCTCCTGCTCAAGTTGAGTCAGTTTCAGCCTGCTACTTTCTAATTGCTGCACATATGCCTGAATGAATATGAAAAATGATCAAAACAGAGTGAGAGAGAGACACATGGAGAACCTTGAGATTTTCATCAACCAGTAATATGACAATGCAGCATGCAGCAGCTGCCCAATTAATTCATCATAACTTGGAACTACATTACCAAGAATGTAGAACACCTGCAATCAGCACAAAATATCTAACCTTTTTCCGTAGCCGACTTTTCCTAGCAGCTTCACGATTTTGAGCTAGACGCCGTAAGGTCTGCATGGTTACAAAGTTATTATATAATAACACCATGCTTAAATTAGACAAACAAAATCAATCGACATAACCTTCTGATCTGTTTTATCTTTTGATCTCTCACTGGAATCAGAAGCCCCAACAGCTAATTGACCTCTCTCAGACTGCAAAACAACACCACGTTTGATAATTTTTATGTTAAAAGCATTTTTCTATCTCCTCAAGTATATGCAACATTAGCTAAGCTATAATAGATGCCATCACAAAAAGGATATAAAATGATGCGAGATCAAAGATGCATAAAATAGAATGTATAATGGAAGCAATCAAGTCACCCTTTGATTTTTATCGTCTGTATCATCTGTTGAAGTGTCAGTCCTTGGGCTTGCATCTGCCATGTTAGACTCACCCCAGTTCTCGCGCTGGCCACCAGATGTAGAAGCCAGATTGGAATTTGAGTCATTTTGCAGTGGTAATGTCTGAGAGCCCAAGATAGCAGCAGGGAGATTTACATTAGTTGTTGCTATTGACAGTATCTTCCACATAAAAGTGGAATGAGGTAGGAACTCTGGTCATATTTTGGGCTAACTCCATCGAGAAGATACAGAATTACCTTATTTAAAGCGCCAAACTGAACATCAACACTCAAAGGTTGGTTATTTGACTTCATTTGATTGAACACTGGATCTGGAAATTTATAAAATAATCAAGAGGCATTAGATACAGCATGACTTGTTAAAACAAATGCAAACAACTTGAAAGTATATGTTCTTTATTCCCACATGCAACGTGATAAGGATAAAATTCATAAAATATGCTAAATTAGAATAGCAAGCAGCCAAGACCCAAGTCCGTAAACAAGTTCAATGCGGCAATCAATGCATTTAGAAAAAATAATTAAAGCAATGAAAATACTTCTTTTCCTTTTCTTTTCAGGGCCCAAGAAGATCATGAAAACAATAAGTATGAGATAGGATAATTAAATGACAAAAGAATAGTGTAGGAACAACATTATACATAAAGAAGGGTGTGACTAAAAGTAATTATAATGTCAGCATCATACTTCGGCTAAGATTGATAGCATCCTCCACACGAAATCCGAAAGATTGATCAATGCCTCCAAATTCAGAAATTCGGGAAGGAAGAACAGAGGTTCCTTCAGTACCCCTGGAAAATCAAATTCATCACAACAACGGGTCGTAATAGTGTAAACATGTTCATGCAAGAGTCAGAAAGCCAAGAAGACATGAAATTAATATCTCCAGAAAGCCCCAAATTCCATTCTCAATTTATAACAGACACATCCATGAGAAAACAAATCTCATAACACCCTCTTGACACATGAGGCGCAGTGTCAATTTTCAGAAAAGCACCGCCTCTTGAACATGACCAGTTGCAATTAGTTATTTATCAGGAATCATTCGTACGAGTACGAAAGTGAAGAAAACAAGAGTAAACCGTGCTGAAACATTAGCTCGAAGCTGAGAAGGGAAGGTTAAAAAAAAATTATAAATCTGACAGCAAGAAGTGAAAATCATAGAAAACAACATGAAACAGAGGAGTCATGTGAATTACATGGAAGAAGAAGTAGGCAGCGGAGGAGCGTAACTCGGCATGCCGTTCGCAAACTTGTTACTGTTGTCGGTCTTAGTATTTATTGTTCTACTGCCCATCAATAATCATCCTCAACAATACCATGTTATCTCCCACGAACAGCAATCGGAGGGAGGCCTGCGTCCATTTCATAAACCAATTTTAAAACACATCTTCAAACATAAAGCTGTTCTTCAGGAATATTAACACTTGACGGTTTCTAACCGCCAGAGCTTCAACGAAATCGCAAGTTCCAAGAGTAGAATCAAAATAAGCAACTGCGAATTCGTGTTATACCATGACCAGCGAAATAACTACTAGAAGGAAAAGGCTAAGACACCTTGACTCTCCGTACACCATCTAGAAACAAGGACCACGCTTTCAAACTAAATTTTTTGCAGCACAAAATTGCTAAATAGAGAGCTAAGACCCAAAAACAAAAAACAGACAAGAGACAAAAGAATCCACCTTCTAATAACGAAGCTCGCAACAAATAATTTTAAGCAAGCCTCCAGACTTGAAGTAAGACGAAATAAATTTAGTAGACGAAACAAGATAACTTTGAATTCTCTCCGGATTGATCGAGCACGGAAGCAGATACAGAGATGGAGCTCTGCAAACCCTAACCAGTGAGAAGTTGATGATAAATACCGAGCCCTTTTGACTTTTGATTCAATGAATCAATATCGGTAATATAATATTGGAAAGGAAAAAAAACAATTTTGAACAGTATATATTTCTCTCTCCATCCTAAATTTTTTTTTAATGCTTTTTTCACTCTCTGATTGTTTATGATTAGCGGATCACATGTTAATAAAGCAAGAGAATCAAGTGATCAGGTTGATGGAGCAGTATGTGATTTATCGAAGAGGAGGGAAGAGAGAGAGAGAAATACGAAGTAGCGTGACATTGAGACCATTCCAATTTCAGTCATTTGTCCCTTTCGTCTGAAACTTGCCCATTTTTAAAATGACGCCCTTAGATTCTTCACATTTCTGTTAACTTTGAGGATATTTGAGAGATGTTTGAAACCATAATTTTAAAAAATAGTAAATAAATATGACTTAAAAATATAGAATGATTTTTAATTTTTAAGATTATAATTTTATGTGAATCATATAAACATTCTCAAATTTTTAGAATGGTTTTTAACCTTTAAAACTATAGTTTAGGGGTGAAAACCACAGTTTTTTTTTAAATTATTATTTCCAACTTTTTCAAAAGCTATTTCTTAAAATCTATTCTTTAAAATAAATTTTACATAAAACAAGACAGAAACTATTCATAATTTTGCTTTCTTCTCACTCATGGTTTCGGTGTATCGTCTTAAATTTCCCTGTTCAATTTTTTATTAGCAACGGTAAAAGATTGCTAATTTGGTAATATGTTTGGGAATAGCTTTTAAAAGTGATTTTATACAATTTGATGTAAATATGTGAGAGAAATTTTATCTCGATTTACGTAAAAGTGTTTTTTTATAGGTAGCCAAATAAGCCGAGTAGTTGCCTTTTAAATTTAAAATACTAGTTAATACAGTTTTTTGGTTTTAAGTTTACTTTCATTTTATTTTTTATTCTTTCAATTTGAAATTAGTAATTTTAAGTCCTAAAATTTTACTTTACTTGAAATAATGATCCTATAATTTAATAGAGTATTTTTAATCGCAAGGAACCAAAATAAAATTAGGATAGAATTGATGGGGAAAAATGTATTACCTGAATAGAATTTGTGGCTCTGTTTTTTTCTTTTTTCTTTTTTCTTGTCATTATGTGAGTAGTGTGGGAACATGGAGTCACACTTCGAATACAGGTAATTATTTTGTGTGGATACGTGTGGTAATAATAATTGTTCATGTGATAGCAATCTTTGTTAATGATGAGAGGTCTTTTCAATGGTTTATATAGCAGCAGAGTTCCCAGCAGCGAATCGATTCGCATCAATTCCCAATTGATTAATTTTGATTGATTGGTTCCAGTGCGTTACTTTCATCATTTTAGTTAAAACCTTATTTTTCTCCCATGCTCTTTTTTTTTTTTGCCAACCTTTCTTCTTTGTTAGAAAAATAATATATTGGTTGATTTGGTAACTAAATGCAAGTTTAAAAATTGGAAAGTACTTTTGTTAAAGTATGTAAAAACATTTTCATTATAAATCTTGACAGAGTTTCATATCAAACCCAAAGAAATTTTAAAACATATATTCAATAGCTCGCAAAAATGCTAATTGGAAAAAAGCATCTTAATAACAAACACGTTTAGATTAACGGTTAAATCTACCTTTTTAATGTGGTAGACAATATACGAGATACGTATTTAAAAAGAGTTTTATATCGATTTATATGAATGTGATTTTGTGTGTATCGCTTTTCAAACTATAGTTTTGACCTGAATCATGATTTTAAAAATAGAGTAGGTGAACATCTCATCAATTTTTAACCCTCAAAGTTTTATGCGAGTGACTCAAACACTTTTAAATTATCTACAATTTTTTTTTTTGGTGTAAAAATTATCTACAATTTATTTTGACAAAAAAATCATGATTTAGAAATTGTTTACAAGTGTCTTCTAAAACTATTTATCCAACCTTTTTAAAAGTTATATTTTAAAATATATTTTTTAAAATTACTTTCATCACATTTTCTTTAAAAATTACTGTATAACATGGTAGGCTCTTCGGTTAAGGGTTTGTTTGGGAAGTAACAAAACCTAGGTTTCACAGAATTTGAGGTAAGTATGTGAGAAAATTTTGTCTCGATTTGTGTGAAAGTGATTTTAGGAATTGATTCTCAAACAAGCGCTAAAATGTGTTTCATATCATGGATGAGGACAAGTGGCAGATTAGTAATTTTAAAAAAGAACGATGGCATTTGATTGGAAGGGCGTAGGTAGGGAATGGCAGGAGTAGTGTGGAAGGAAGGAGCGGCGGCCGCCTCTTTGGAGTCAGGAAAGAGGGGTGAAGTTTCGCACAGAAAATGGAATGACAATAATGCCCCTATCGTTCAGCGGCAAAGTCAAAATTTGTGACTTGGACTCCAAGACTCTGGAATTAACCCCACTCGCCTTTTCTTTTCTAAATTATAAATTATGTTGTTGTTGTTATTATTATTATTATTATTGTTATTCTCCATCATTCCTTCAATTATCACTATTAATTATTATCGTTTGCTGTCACCCAATAGTCAGAGCGTGGCCTTTTCTTTTACCTTTTTCATTCCCTTGTCAGCTTGCCCATCATCATGACGTCTGCATTTCGTCCATTCCAATCGATCCATTCCCTAATCAATCCTAATACCATCCGATTATTTCACGTTAATTATCAATGTATTTTTTTTTTTTATTTTGGATGGAATTCATTGTGAGTATTTGATCACGTCAAAACATAACTAATTTTTTTTTAAAAACCTGGTTAATATTTCCGGGCCAAATTAAATACACAGCTCCGTCCCTAAACATCACACTGTGTGCCGTATATCAATGATTACATACATGCCCATAAAATACTCTATCACTATTTATGCCTATTCAGCCACATTTCACTTCTGTTCTTTGCATCAACACGGTGTTTAAATACTTTGTGAGTTAAAGTGCAATTAAAATATCCATAGACTTTTGCTAAAAACTTGTCAGCACTGTATTCTTCTCGGAAGTGAAAAAATACCAATGAAAATTCAACATAAATCTAAAAATGTAAAAAAAAAAAAATTAACTATAATATAACATCGATACATTTCATGGTGATGTCCACCTGATTTCTGTATATGCACATTTAATGATTTCAAAATATTTTTACACTTTCAAAAAATATATAATATTGAAGGCACTTTTTACCTTTAAATATGGGTATTCTTTTATTAAAGTTAATCATACTCGAGTCACTGAATTTGGGCGCCTCTCTTGATGAGATTCAAACATTAATTTGTTAAATCATGAGATACTGGTCCTTTCAGGTGGATCAAACACCTGTTGGTTGCTTAACACACTTTTGACAGGAGTTCATAAGTATTTTTACACTTTATTATTATTTATTTATTTCACGTGTGTGGGGATATTTTGTATGTGTGTGGGCTTAGACCCATGGCTCAGGCAAGCAATCAACAAAAGTAAACAGGTGTTCGAGTGGGCTTCAAGCACGGGAAGGGCTATTCGGCGAGACATGGTTAAGCCCAATAAAGAATTGGGCTCTATTAGTTCACCAATGTTACATTGAATGGGCCCATTTATTTGATTGCAAAAAAACAGTTAGAGCCCTTTATTTAATACAGAGGGGTCCCCAAAAAAACTAATAATCTTTTTTCTTTTTCCTTTTTACAAATTTAACATGTAAATGGAGCAAATTGCCTCTTAGTAGAGGCCATACAATTAGAGTACATTTAAACTTCTCTGAATTTATTTTTCTTACTTGGGACATATAAGTACTTTTATTTTTAAAATTAAAAACTAGGCAAAATTTGTTGGATAACGCAATGAGTTTTAGTTTTGTATTTGCAGACGATATTAATAATTTATCGAGTTTAATGAATCTAATGCAGTGCGTATCGTGAATACTTATGAAGTTCCACTATTAACCGTGATCAGATGAAATCATACCAAAATGATCCTTACAGAAGTAATTCTCCATAAGTTTATATAGTATTTATAGAGATAGTTATAAAGAATATTTAGAGTATGTTTGGATTAATTTTGGAAAAATAGCTTATGTCTCGATTTGCGTTAAATAGCTTTTAGGAAAAAAAAGTGATTGTGAACAAAATAACTATACTTGGATAGTTGATATTAGAATAACTTCTAATATGTGAAATGACAAAAAAGGATTTAAAGTAATGTATTGAATTATTATTTTTTTTTTGCATTTTATTACTAAAATGACATTGGTTTTTTTTCTCTCTGAAAATATACCATTTATGCATATGTAAGCTCCATATGTCATTTCATAATAAAAAATGTATACATTTTAGAATAAATAATTTTAAAAACGTCCCTCTCTAGGGTGAATATTAGTTGTCATATAATTTTTTTTTTATTTTTTATACTCTAGTATTATAGTACTTGTGATAAAAGTAAAAAGGGTACAAATGAGACTTATTCACAAACTAAGGTTTTAAATCCAAAACTATTGTTTTAGATTCAAAAGTGACTTTTTAAAAAAGGAACATGTTTGACAAGCTTAAATCCCAAATTATGGTTTGGAGTGCAGAAACACTACCGAACAGCCTGCCAAACATACTCTTGTAGATATTGTATATAGGTTTAAAGAATATTTATAAAGATAATTATATAATACCCACCAAAATAATCTTTACATAGATGGTGGAATTTAAACTCACGACTAATTGCTCATCCACACAGGGTCAACCTTGGCTGGCACACGTATGGCTTTGATGCTGGAGAGCCGTTACGTCACAATGAAAGGAGAGGAAATGGGGAAATATCCCGTGAAGGTGGAGTTGGATAGCTGCACAGTTAAGTATACCCAAGGAACACGCGCGCGCGTATACATTGGTTGTGGGTACTATGATAACAAGAGGGAGAGGAGTATGGCGAAAAGTGAAAAGGCCGAATAGTGTTTCATAGGTGCGATAGCAACACGGGGCTACTACTTGCAATTGCATACATATTACATACATACATATATATATATATATATTGCCATCTGTAAATCAAAATGTTAAGTCGTTCTCACTTCAAACTGCGCCTACGTTTCTCTGGTCCCCTCCACTCACAGTTTCCTGTCCTTCGTTCTCTGCATCCATACATACAGACACATACATACATATGTGTATATTCATCCAACAGTCATCCTTTTAACTTGTCACCCTCCAACTTGCATTCCGTATCACCATCATCATTTCAACGTCCATACAAATTAAACTCAGAGGTTATATATATACATATATACATGTATTTGGTGGGTCTTGGCTTCTGAATAACATTGCTCTGTGATTAATTATTATCGATTCCCCAGTTAATTAAAGCGCCTATCAACCTCCATTGACAAAGTTTCACGCCTTGTCTGTACCTTCCTCTCCATCAAACGTGCCTCTGCCCATTCGTCCATGTCAGTGCATGTACACTTGATCCAGCCTCCAAAATATTTTCGCACGCTCATCTACACTGTTACTGCTTCAGATTCAACATGTGTGCGCGTGCGTGTGACTCTTTCTTTTGCACGTTCCACTTTTTACTCAATCACCCGGTCTCTTCGATCGACTCCAGATTTATACTTAATTTATTATCAATAGTCAATTCAATTCAAATTCCTCGTGTTTGATATGCATAGTTTCATTTTTTTTTTGTTTAAATCATGATTAACTTTGTTCTCTCCCGATCCAGTCACTATATATACCATACCTACACATTCATAAAGCAAACATAACAAAAATGTAAACTGTCTGGAAAAAGGGGGGGGACTAGGAGCAGAGACATTACTGTTAGTCCGACGTCATCATTGATCGTGGAAATGACGTCACCACAACACCGAGCCTCCTCGGGTGACCACGTGGCTGAATTATTGACGTTCTAACTTCTAATCCCCAACATCACGTACGGATACCGCGCGCGTGTATAGCACTTCTCCTCGTACGAATTTCCCTCTTCTTACGGTATGCTTTGATTTCTTCACAAGCTGGGAGGGAGGTAGCATTAAAACATTCACAAGACACAGCGGTTAGGTTCAACCATATCCCATAATAATTCTGTCTCGCCTCTGCACGCGCTTGGCATATCGACTGGTAATTTCGTTATCATCTTCTTCCTTGCCGTTCACCTCCGGTCGCTCCATACCTATCTACAATAATTTTCCTTCGTTTTCTCTTTTGTCTTTCTCCATCCCATTATTTTCCTGCAAATAATAACCACTTTATCAATAATAATCAACACCCTTCACCTCTACCCTATATATATCTTGTTAAGCTCTTTACGCCCTTTGAAGCACATGTACACCCCCAATCGATCTTATCCTCTCATGGATACCGCCAACTCAGTCATGATGAGCAGCCTGCCACGGAGGACTCCGACCAAACGAAGCAAGTCTAACAGGAGAAGCCCCGTCAAGGTTGTCTACATATCCAACCCCATGAAGGTCAGCGCCGCCACTGCTGCTGAATTCAGGGCTTTAGTGCAGGAGTTCACTGGCCAAGACGCCGATTCGCTGCCGGATCCCTCAAGATTCCGGGACTTTGGTAGCGATGACAGTGACAGCGTCGGTGGCGGCGGCCTCGCTGGTGGTGGTCAGACGGATAATAATTGTGAGACAAAGAACGGAGAAGATGAAAATGATGGGAGTACATGTGATGGGATGATGATGATGCCGCAGGTGGCGGAGGCTGATAAGGAGTATAAATGGGAAGGGCAGATTGGGAGCACAATGGAGTGGTTTGAGGCGTTTGATGATGATGCTGATGCCTTCGCCACTCAGATTTCAGCGTTCTATGAATCTTCCCAAGCTGATCTTCAGATGCTTCACGCAGTGTAATTATTATGTAGTTGGTCAGTACAAAGGAACGTACGTATATTGTTCACTACTGATCATCTCTCAGTAATCTCAGACCTTGTCAGCTCTAGCTATATGTATGCTTCTATCTTGTGCTTGCAATGTGTGCAAATTCATAAATATAAATTAAACTAAGCTTGTTTAATTGTGTATATATGTATATATTCAACTTTGTTCTCCCGTTTGGTTCTCTGGAATTTGCTCTATGCATATGGAAATGGAAAGTACTCATTTCCCAATGTTTGGCTCGCATGAATTGGGGTTCTTGAAAATTTTGTTTTATCCGCTCCTTGCCCTCGAAGGCTTGAAGCTCGTCACCCTTCACTGCTCCATCGTCATCGCCGTCGACTGCTGGCCACCGTCCCCCAACCGCCGTTCATTGATCTCCCCCGCTTTATCCTCATAATATGATTCATCCAAATCGTGCTGTCAACTGGATCCGTTGTCAACACCCTCCAATCGCCGAAGGAGGGTGCAACAGGTTCATCCTAGCTAGTTCACGAAAAGTTGCAGGTTCCGGCGTTGATGAAAGTTTCATGTTCACACACACACACATATCTAGCTAGATTTCGAAGCCTTCACCCATTTTCCTTATTGAATCCCTCCAATGCTCTCCCTCTCCCTCTTAGAACCCCGGTGGTCGTCTGGTTCAAACTTCGGCGGTGGTCCCGACGTGCCGGGGTTGTCTGTGAACAAGAGGGAAGAGAGGAAGTGTGTGGGTAAGATGAAGGGGTAAGATTGTCAACTCACATCTTAAAACCAATTCAATTAATATGTCAACAAAAATTCCGTCCATTTTTTCAGTCATACATTTTAACCCAATTCACTTTTCAATTTGCATCAAAACGATTCCGGCGAATACAACAAACTGATCGAGGGCTCCTTTAATTTTTATTTCTTTTTTGATCATTATCTTTTTTAAAAAAGTTGCAGGTAGCTTGGTAGGTTTACATTGTTCTTCGTTCTGAAGATAAGAGCGACTTGAATAATTTGCTGCGGAGAAAAAGGTGGATGGAGAAATGGAGCACGGGGACCCCTGGCTAATTACTCCTGACCTCAACGTTTCAAGTGCAAAAAATACAATTATACACTCACATATATAGACACACATTATATATATGTGTGTGTATAATGTAGTAAATGTGTGCACTGACATGTGGGGTGACTATAAGTACCTTATCGATTTTGTTGTCCCCGCCCGTTTATATATAATATTATTGTCTCTGATACAAAATATAAAATTAAGTTAACTTTTTTTAAAAAATTAAAGAAATTAATTAAATGATATATTTATCATTTATCTCTTAATTAATTTAATTGATTTATAAATAATATATAACCTAATTATATATAAAAATATTTCAGAATATATATACATTGTAAT
>QFDD01000186.1:0-52502 GCA_006871305.1 Vachellia collinsii | reverse complement strand
TTTTTTTTTTTTTTTTTTAACAATGAAACTAATTACCAGCCGTTAATAACATTTGTAGTCTGATTTCGATGACATATAAGCTTCCATGTGAGTGGGAGACTGGGTTGGATCCTACTTAGATCTGAGCTAATGCACTTTCTTTGACTCAAAATGTATATACATGGTGCATATTTAAATCTCTATTTCGTGGTGGTGCACATTGTGTGTGCATATATATATTTTTAAAATTTTTTATTCCCCCTCAACTGAAAAATTTAATGAATTAACCGTTGTTCTTGGATTCTACAGAGATGGTTGAGATTTGACGGTGACCCATGGGAGTAGGGAGTGTATATGCGCCCAAGTTCTAGAGTGGGAAATGTTTTATTTAATTTTATTTGTAAGTTATATAATTAAACATTTTATGTGAATATACAATTTCAATTGATTTTGCTCCAGCGTGCTATACTAAATATTAAATAGAGATAAGGTTGGAAAGTTGTTGAATTTTAAAATATGAGAACGAGAGGAGAGAAGAGTGTATATGTAGAGGGGAGGGGCATGTAAGGTGAAGTTGGTGGTGAGAATTGAAAAGGGGAGGGGTTGAGAGTTGCGTTGAGAATTAAAGAGGGAGGGATTGGGCACCGCTCCATTTGGTATGAGGTGTTCTGCTGGTCGCCTGGGAGCCATTTATTGTACCATCTCTTTTTCACCTCTCTCTGCAGAATATGCTGCTACTTTAGATTTTGTTCCTCTTTTTTTTTTTTTTTTAAAAAAAATATAAAGATATTTTTATTTTCTGTCCCTACAAAACAACTACTATGGTACTTTTTTCTCCCTACTAGAGTACTGCTATAGGATAACATTAGTAATGGTAACAATTTATAACAACAAATTATTGCTTCTTTTAGCAAAAAGAAAAACAAACTGACATGTCATTTTGTACACACACATCTATTAGTACAAGTTATTGAAGGTTATGCTTTTTTTTTTCCCGGTAAAATGATGGTTTATATTAAAAATTTAAAAAGAATTTGGCCGGGACACAGAGAATTAGAGCGGTCAGAAAAAAGAAACACAAGAAAATAGATTTAGCAGTCAGAAAAAAAAAACTAAAAGAACTGGATCTTGGGCAATTTTCCATCTGCATTCTAAGGTGCACTGGCTGATTTTTTTTTTTTAAAATGTAGCTTATGGTGGATTTATTACATATCTTGGAACTGCAGGCCCAATTTTTCATACTGGGTTGGCCCTTTTATGACTTAGTGGACTTGTTTTCATAATCCCCTGTTGACCAAATTCATTGGGTTTGATCAACAATTAGGTTGAGGTAACTTGCCCCCAAAAAAAGTAGGCTTTGGGGTAATCACAAGAGACAGACCAAAAAAAAGTTAGACAGATGGGTTTTCTAAAACTTTGGGTAAATATGAAGTTGAAGTATGGGCTATATTAAAAGTTGTCAGATTTGTTTGAAACATGAGCTTCAAGCAAATAATATTAGAATATCCAATAAAGGTTACATGTTGGTCAAGTTGAGAGGGGTTGGATTGGATCATGAGTGTTGTGAGTTTTGGTCCCATCAGTAAGTGCTCTTTGAGTGCAGAAATATGCTCTGCCATCTATAAATATTTTTATAAGTGTTTTTTTAGTGCAGAAATATGCTCCACCATTGATGAGTCATAGTATTCAACTCACCCAAAATTTTAGATATTTATAGACAGAATTAACAGTAGCATTTTTTTTAACAACGCGGTTGGTAGTTTAATGCTTCTATAAATTAAGAAGATGTTTACTTTTCAATGGCTTGATAAATGCCAACATATTTCTGGTGAACATAACAACGTTGCATTATGGTTTAGAAAGGAAGGGACTCCAACATTATGAACTTCATGATGTGACTCCTCAATTCTTGGTGAAAAATAATTGTTTGGGATTTAATTTTACCACTGTTTAATCCTAATTTATTTTTTGGGCTAGGTTCCTCTCTTGTATTAAAAACAATTCAAGTAGGCACAGCCAATTCACAAATTTGCCAATGGATTCACCTAATTTTCACCCCTATTTTAGTAGCAAGAGTGTTCATCGCCAATGTGGAAACATGTTCATATTTAGTATCTAACAGTATATCAAATATGATTTATCTCCAGTATGATGATGATACATGTGTTTTAAAAAAAAAAATACCCATCCATGCTAAATTTTAGCTGCAATAGGCTTTTATCACCAATAGCTACATTGAATGATGAAGGGCTCAACACTTTTGAGATAAGGTTTTGAATTTAAGTCATTTGAATGAGAAATATCAGCTTCCCCAAATAAAAGCTCGAATTGGCTTGAATTCAGGTTAATGAAATAGCGTTGGATTTTTTATTATGCAAGACTTGTTGAGTCCATTGGGCCTGAATGCCCAATATTTAGGCCCAATAATCTCATGCTTGGTTGGGCCATATGGGGTATAATTAGACTTGTTCTCCCCTTGTCTTCAACTTCTCATATTGAGCAAAATACTTTTTCTCATCCATATATTGATACATTTTTTTTAAAGCAACCAAGCCGGGCCTTTAAAAAGTGGTTAGTTACTCATAACATAAAAAAAAAAAAATTAGAATTATTGTTGAGACATATATCCATATTTAGTATTGTGCTTAAGGGGGAAAATAATTTTTTAAAGAATCATAAACTTTGTTTTGACTACGCATGCAGATTCATTTCTTCAACCCTCTATCAATGGACATATTAAATAAATGGTTTTTTTTTTTTACTTCCGATATGTTAAAGCTTTACATAAGACAAGAATATTCAGTGTTTATTTTGCCAAATGACCTCCAATATGTGAGTTGTTGGTCAATCCATTTTTCCATCTCATGTTTGAATTACATATTTTCAAACTTATCTTTACCCATGATGGTCAATTTTATAAATGAAGTTGCAAGTACCTCTAGACTAGAGAACAATTAAAAAAAAAGGTGAAAAAAAAACAATCTTTGTTTGAGACAAGATTGCTGGGAAGCTAACTAATGTCCACTACAATATAGATAAATCACAACATGCGGTTGGCTGTATATGAAATTTTCTTTTCTATAAAAAAGAATCACCTTTTGTTGACTAGTAAATTCATCATTTTTTTATCAAAATAAAATAATATTGACCAGTTTTACATGTGAAACCACATTCACCTAAAATAGTTGTGACCAGAATCATATGTCAAACCTAAAAGGGTAATAATATGATAGCCAATTTTATTTAGCATACATATTTTTTTTAATTATTATATGCATTCTATTAAGAATCAATTTTTCGATTGTCATAAATTTAATTAATTATTGTTAAATTTAAGAGAAAATTCTTGATCTAATCTGAAAGTGACTGATGGGTTCTCTTGTTCCCAGGTGAACATAAATTTATTATTAATATTATTAGCTAACCAATATCTATTATATTATGGACTAGTTTGAATTTCACCCTGGTTGAATCTTAGTTATTAGTAGGAAATATTACTGTCATTTTTTTTTCTTATTTCCAAAGCTTGAATTCAAAACCTCCCTTTAAGTTAAAATGATACTGAGTCTCTTATCATTTCAACCTACGACTAATAGGAAAATGACACTTTGATTTCATTTAAAGAACACAATAATACTTTGACACCTTAAAAGATTTTAACCGACATAAAAAATAATAATTAACAAAAACGTTGTTACGGAGTTGGTAACCTAGCTTAGTTATAAATATAATAAGTAAAATAAATCTGTATAAAATAACGTAAAAATAGAATTTTTTTTTGAACCCTTTGGATTACCTATTATTTAGCACTTTTTCTGAGTAGAATTATTAAATATCCAAATGATTGATTAATTCGAATGGAGACTCACCTCACCTCACATGAAATATAATAGTAGGATTCTTTTTAATTATAAACAATATCTTGGTGTTCCTTTTTTCACACACACTACTCGTTGATCTTCATGGCCGCTTTTCTTTTTGACTGGTCATCTCCAATGTCTTTGTCTGATGATCGTAGGGTACCCCTACACTACACCTCCCCCCTCCCCCCTCCAAAAAAAAAACAATAATATAAATAAAAGAAATAAAAGTATCAATAGGTATGCATATGTTTTTGTGTCCCCATTGTTGAAGGATCCAAGGCACTGAACAGGTGATTCTGTGGATTTTCCTTTTTCCTTATATATATATGTATGTATGTGTGGTTGAATTCAATTATGGAGTGATTATTGGGAGTTTGAGATCCGAGAAATGCTTCCTTACTTTCTCCTAAAAATTCTCTTCTAATGGAAGGAAAAGTGATCCATACAATAAAAGTTATGGTCAGCTTCTATTTATAAACCAGCCAGCCACCCTCCTTTCGCTTTTCTTTTCTCTCTCTCCATGCTTTCTCGATTAAATAGTAGTAGTAACCACCAAATTAAACCAGTCAATCATACCTGATACATACATACGTAGTTTGATTTAAACTGTCTCATTGAATCACAAATATTAGTTAGAAGATAGTTATAATATTATTAAACTTGCATTGAATTTATAAAACTTCCCAAATACTTCCTCCTATTCATCCATGATTTAAGTCACTGCTTCACATCTCATGAGAACTAAAGAAATATGATTAACTCATTAACTTTGTCTAAAAATAAAATATTTTTCAACTATATCCATATTTAAGAGTATAGAGAAATATTGCAATAGATTTTGAGTCATCCCCTAGTAATTAAATTGTATAATAGGACTAATATTTGATGAAAAGTTCGTTAATAACTTATCATCATGTGACTTATGAGTCAAAATGGTTTTTTTCCTAGAAGACGCCATATATTTGGAATTGGATGGAGTATGTTCTTAACCAAAGTTAATACTATATTAATTATAAAGTTTAATCATTTAGAATAAAAAAATAGAAAAACAAGTTTTAAATGCATCTTTATTTAATGTTGGAAAGAGTCATTTGACTTATTTATAATTGTTATAAACATTTTAGAGTGAATGTCCATAACCTCAAACTCCTAAGATTCTTTATACTTAATACCATAAATCTTATAGCCTCCAAATCAATGGCTTATGAAGGATTTCTTGTAGTTTTAATGTCATTATGTTTGCCTTTATTTCTTTGTAACCTTATGGCTATACTTTAAAGGTTGTGAGCCTATAAATAGAGGCAACGTACAATGTAGTATAAGATACAATGAAATGAAAGAGAATTCTTCTTTATTCTCTCTTTCAACTTTCTCTTATCTTCTCCATCTCTCTATCTCAATCTCTTATATATTCTTTCATTTTATAACAATAATATTGATCTTAATTAAATATAAGTCACTTCTAAGTAATTCTTACATCCCTATATAAATAGTTAAAAATATTAAATTTATTATAAAATTTAAGTGATTGCAAATATTATCCTTATTAACTCCAACATCATAATAATTTCCACCCTCTCCCATACTATTCTTACTAAATATAGGCATATATGGAAAAAAAATTATAAGTTTCAAATAAATATATTATCTAGTTTGAAAAGTTGGTTAAAGATAATAACTATTTAAAAATGCAACTTATTTTCCTAAACATCATTATTCATGGAGAGGGAGAGTGGGCAGGTCATGAATGAGAGAAAATAAACGAAAAACGATATTAGAAAGACATATAATTAATTAGGGGTAAAAATGAAAAATACATCAAATGTTTAGTTGAGACATATTCCAGATATATTTTATAAAAGATTCAACCCATTCAAAAAAATGAAGCTTATAAAAAAGATCCAAAATGCTCATTATTAAAACTATCAATACCTTATAATTATAAGACTAAAAACATCAATTTTTTTTTTTATAGAAAAGCGACCTAGGGATGATATATGGCAAGATTTTGATCTTAACAATGAGTTATATGCAACAAGTTAAGTGTTATATCTTTTCAAAAGACTGTAAAAGAACAAGGTGTGGAAACTTTGTCTCCATGCCAATATATTTGATGGTATTGGATTGAGGATGTATAAATTAAGTGGAAGAATTTGAATCAAAGGTGAGAAAAAAAGTGAGAATGGGTTTGAAAAGGAAGGACATTTTGAATGCTTTAGAGCATTAATGAACCCTAAAAAGAATACAATTAGTGGGGTCACATTCATATGCTTCCTTTCATTTTTGTAGCTTTCCCTTTTCCACTGTCTCTGTAATTATCACTTCGCATCATCTTGTTCCCTTCTCTCTCTCTCTCTCTCTCTCTGCTCTTTTAAAATCTTCTTTCTTCCTAAAGAAACCTTTTAGATCCATCGCCATGAACACTCCAATCATATATACCCTTGTTGCTTATAGTTAATAATATTGATGAGGTTGGTGATTAATGTTAAAAATATGATCGTTGCTTTCATAATTATTTGTATCATGCACTAATACACTCCCTTCAAATTAAATGCTTATTATAAACAAAACTATTCAATCGGTTTAAATATTGGCTAAATTGTCAATATTGTACCAAGATTCAGTCAATGTTCACTTACTACGAGTAAGTGGTCAAATTCTATCGACTCTAGTGGACTCAACTACTACCATGCAACTTTTGCATTTTGGTGCGCACATTTGATATTTTTGAGTACTTCAATGAAAATGGAAGTAATAATTCTACGTATAGAATAATATCATATACCTATATAATCGTTTTAGGCATGAGTTGTCTCTCACCACATGATACACCCTAATTAATTACTTCCATTGAAATGAAATTATTTTTTGGTGTACTTTGTCGTGAACTTGGAAGAGAGTATGATAATATAGTTCTAAGCATGGATAATACTTTCCCCTTTTCTATTCATTTTCTTCTTTTCTTATATCTCTACACTTTGTAAGAACTCTGGAATGTTTGGGAATAGCTTTTTTAAGTGATTTTACGCAATCCGAGGTAAGTATGTGAGAGAAGTTTTATCTCGACTTGCGTAAAAGTGCTTTTTAAGTGATTGCCAAACAAGCTCTAAAATCGATTGATCATTAAGGATTTGAATTTAGGAGGAAGTGGTAGGAGTCTATCTCAGTTGCTTTTCTATTATTCATGCAATTTTCTTTTTAAAGAAAAAATTCAATATGAAGTCCTGAAAAAAGAAATGTAATTAAAAAAAAATCAGAACAAGTGAACAGTTGTTAATTTATTATCGTTTCATGCATTTAAATTTATTGTTACATGCTGCTTGCTAATTGTCGTGCACCCAAATTTCCCTTTTAATGAATTTTGCAGACATTTTAAACAATGCATCATCATATAATGACACATTTTTTATTCAACGAACTTAATATGTAATTAAAAATTAATAAATCTAAATAGACTCATGATATGGAATTTTACCATCTCTTCTTGATTCCTAACTTGATAATTGAACTTTACTATTTTTATGCTTTCAAATCAATTTGTATAATATAAATTTGGCGGATCATTTGAGATTGAATTTCTAATGCTGATTGTACCCATTTCTACATTGACATTCATAGCTCTAGAAAAAAAAATGTAATTTCTATAGTCCAAAATGGAAAGAGACAGACGCCCAATAATCATATCAGGATATGATCTCTATGAGAAAAGATGCTGATAATACCCTTATTTATTAGGGCATTTTTTTTATCTTTATCCATGAAATTAATTTTACTCACTAAATGATGGTTTTTTTTTTTTGAAAAAGTGCCACAAATTTTCTTCTTGTTTTTTTTGCTAAGTACGGATATTTTCACATTTGAGATAATCCTATTCAAGAAACTGTTAGGTATTAAACTTAGACACTTCACTCGGTGGGAGTTTGAACCTTAATCACAGCGTTGTGAGATTAAAATTTTTTCTATATAAAGATAGCCAACTTACGGCTTTAGGTTTTATGAATTATTTAAATATGTCTTTAAATTTAAAACCCGAAGAGGTATTTATTATTAAAATACATGCATGTAACTTTTAATTAAAAATATAAACTTAAACAAAATCACAATTAAAGTACATGCATGTCATTGGTTGAGATGGTACGTGAGTTAGTTACATCTCGTAATGATAATAACACAAGTTCAAATCTTGAAAAGTACATTTATTCGGAGAGGTGAAAACATACTGTATTCTGAAAATTTGAAAAGGATTACTGTTAAACCCTAAGTGACTTGAGATACCCTTAATTAAATTTAAAAAACAATACATGATTTTTTTAACAATTTTTACATTATTTAATTTACAATTTAACTTGAATCCATATTAGGTGGGGATAAGCTGCATTGTTCATGGTTTATCACGACTCTTTATATATTTTACATCGATTATTATTACTAGTATAATCCATAAGTTTATATAATTTGGTTGGAAAGATGTAAGTAATACAAACATTCTCTTTACGTTGTGAGAGAATAATTTAACTTTTGGGATCAACAGACACAAAAGCCATCATATTATGAAAGGAGAACAAGTATTTTGGAATTGATTAATGCCGACCAATATTATTGATGAGACGATGGTGCAAAAATAATCTTTATTTGAAATAATAATATTGAGACATAATGGAAAGAAAAGTTGCACAAATCTTTTAGCAAAGGAGGCTGTAGGTTTCTTGTGAGCTAGGCAAGGTACTTAACTTTGGATTATATATATGATCATGAAAAACAAGTTTACTCTTAAAGATATGAAACTTCAATTTTGTCTCTTTCTTTTGCTCTTGCGTTGCATCAAGGATCCACTACTTCTTCTAGTAAAAGCCTTGGCCACTTTGTTTCTAACACTTGGGCCATTTCATATTCTTCAAGTTCCTTACCCTTTTTCTTTTTCTTATACCCTTTTATGCAAAAGAAAAGGAAGGAAAAGGGAAAAAAAAAGAAGTAAAGGAAAAAAGAGAAATCGTTTTAATTTATGCCAACAAGTGTAGCTTAAAGACACAAATTTTAGTGTTACAAGAAAAGAAAATAAAGAAAGAAGAACACAAAGAAGATTGGCTGCTTTCTTTTTCTTTATTTCTTTTTCTCTTTTTCTTTTCTTCAATTTTTAAATAAGGAGTTGATATCGAGGGGCTCGATCGATCATATAGACAAAGCTACGTACAGCTACACACACACGCAATTCAATTTACAGCAGTTATCACAGTAGTAGAATGTGTGTTTGTGTGTGTGTGTGTGTGTATCTTGGTTATGATGAGCTCATCTATGTATACACATCAAACGATCTAATCAAGGAATATACAATTATAGTCATGCAAAATGCAAGCTATTGAATTGGCAAAAAAAATAAAAAATAAAAATAACGCAAGCTATTGAAGCTACTAATTAAGAATGTGTGTGTGTGTGTGTGTGTGTGTGTGTGTGTGTTGTTAATTTTATAGTCCATTTTAATTGAGGGTTAGTTGTAAGGAATCAAACTATATAACAAGGATATATATATTATCAAGTATATATACACTTCACACCATTGCGTACATCTCTATTCATATCAAGGACGGAGCAGAGCACAAGATATTTTACACCAGCTCATTTAGCTAAAGCCAAAGTTTCGTGTATTGCATAGACTTAGGAAAGTAAATATATAGTTACTTATCATAAATTTCAATTTATATTTTACTAATACTGAGAAATTTTTTTGGTCTAAACCACCAAGTCATATAGATTCTTATTATTTCGAAGTACGTTACGTTGGTAATCTAAATATGTGCATGCCTTTTTACGAGGACGAGAATATGTGTTTGGTTGAACACACACACACACACAATATTCTGAGAGGTACTGATCGATGAGACAAAGGAAAAAGGTTTATCACATGGATCTTGAAGTGCTTTTCATCACTTTGATAATTTTTGCTAAGGCTTTGGCTTTAATTTGCAGAATGCTTACGCTATGAATAATTCCTTCCTACACCTTTTTATAAATATCTTTAAACTTTGTCCTTTTCTTATTTTTTCCCCCAAAAGATACATTTGAATCGTCGTTCCAGCTTCATTATTTATTCCCCCATATTCATATTATTATCATTATCATTATTATTATCCACTCTTTCTGCTTTGTTTCTTCCTTCCTTTTGCTATCGTCTATATTACACTTCTACAGCTCACAAATTCTCTCAGTTCCTACCAAAAGTATAATTAACGGTTTAAATTTATTCATTTTTTTTAAAAAAAAACTTTAATGATTTCTTCTAATAAGCAAAAAGAGAAAGTGAAGATGAGGATCAACATTTAAAATGAATCTCAATCGAGGAAACAAATGCTAGCCTACATGCATGAAACTAACTGCGCTGGAATTGATGAATCTTATTAGTTTTCAACTATCTAACAACAACTTCTTAATGAAAATTTGAAAAGAAAATGGATTATTTTCTTTCTTTCTTTTTGGTGAGGTACACAGAGTATACTCCACCAGCAACAGAAGAGTATATCTAATCTCTTATTAAGGTAGTGAGAGCAAAACATAAATTCCTCACAACTCCTAGATTAAGATCCACTTTGAAGTAATAAATTTTATATTAAAGGTAAGAGCGAGTACATACAAGAATTAGGAACCAAACTTCCAATTATTTGCTTAAGCACTTCCCCTTATTACCATTACGACAATACAACCTAAGTTACAGTCAAGTTTATCTGTTATATATATATATATATATATATCTCATTCCGTTCCATTAAAAACAACTAAACTGGCCGGAAAAGTTGAAAACTAAGTACAACTGAGGAGTGTAGGTACATTTATAGTTAGTTTGGTTGAAAGAATTTCAATGAGGTGTTTGGCAAAAGTGTGTGTGTGTGTGTCTGTGTGATATTATAAAAGCAAATAAAAGCTGAGACACAAGATCAAGCATATATAACTACTACCTTTGAATGGCATGAATGTGGAGGCGGTACGTATGCGTCATACGTGCCTGCTGCCAAAGCTCATGTTTAATTTAGGAAGCCTATTTGCTCCTTTGTTTTGGATTTTTTTTAAATACTTCAATAATAAAAATTGGGGAATTACTGCGAGGTTTGAAAGAAGGGATTTAATTACAAAATTTTTTTAATGATAATTGAGAAGTATATACATATTGTCATTTATTACAATGGAATTTATCCTTGGATACTCGTAGTTATTATTAGACTTTTAGGTAATTAAATTTTTTCTTGAAGTGATTCCCCATTCTGGCCATCAAATTTGGTCTAGTTAGTGGTGAAAGTATTGCAAAATTAGTAATATGAGAGTTTATAAATTTCTCTTTTTAATGTAATGGTTTTTTTTAATAGATACTCCTATTCTGAATGTAGGAGTTTGATAAGTAACTTGTGGAAACTAAAAACAATTGTTAAATTAGTTTTTTGTAATGCTACCATTTGATAAAAAAATATGTGCAATTAATATGAAGAATCAAGAAAAAAAATATAAATTTAAAAGATAAATTGGATTGATGTTTTATATTTAGGATTAAGATAAATCCTTATATCAACTTTTATATTTAGGATTAGAAGGAGTGATAAAAATATTTGTAGATATTTCTTAATTAAGTTGTGAGCTAGAATTCTGATAAATAACCAAGTAATTTAAATTTCATGAAATCAAAAAATTTAAAAAATCTCAATTTTTTTAAAATTTCTAATACAGCAAAAGAATTATATATGCCGTAAATGGAAGACAATAAAAAAAAATGATCGTGACTAGGTTTAACAACCCTAACAATAGCTTACTCATCATCAACTTGATAAGCTTGGTTCATATTCTGAGAACTTTCGATAATAAAATCTTAAATAAATCCAACGAGCATAAAGTGTCCTTACGTTTAAAATTATTGTGAACAAAAAAACTGAGATCATGCAGACTGGAGGAATAGCTATGATATTACAAAATATTTGGGCCGCTATTTTGTAGCTATATATTATTGTCAGTTGTTAGTGAAATTGGTTAGAAATTAACAAGGTTCAAAAAACCGGACCGGGTACTGAACCAGGTGAAACAGTAGTTCAAGGGTTGATTGTTCAGATCGGGGTTAAACCGGCCATATTAAAATAATATAATTTAGTAAACTGTATTTTATTTTAAAAAATTAATAGCTAAAACCTAGAATATTATTTTATTTTTTATTTTATCCATATTTTAAATTTTTAGAGTTTAATTAAATATCAGTAATAAAAACAATTGAGATAAAATAAATTTATTTTATTTGATGTCCTTATGCGAAAATTTGTTTAAATAGAAAATAAAAAATTTTAAGCTAGTTTTGTTACCATGTTTTTTTAAAAAAATTTTAATAAATCATATCATCCCATTTGATTCAATTTTTCAGTGTTTCTAACTTTTAAATTTTTTAAATAATTTTTTCTTTTAAAACAAGAGTCAAACCAATCAAACTGCCAATCCAATGGTTAAGTAGTTTGGCCAGTTCAACACCGGTTTAATTGGTTTGAATCGGTCCATGGTTCAACTACTTAATCGGACCGAATCAATGACAGATTTATTGATTTACGGTCTGAATTGACCAGTTTGGTTCAATTTTTTGAATATTGGAAATTAATGACACTATAAAAGTTCAGTACACACAAATTACGTACTTACTAATTAACTTGTATTTCTTGAAACAAAATGTGACCAATTCCCAGAAATTATGAGTATATATTTAAATTGCAGGCGCAACATATATATATTACATTCAGAATATATAAGATCACAATACATAAACTTATATCCACAATGGCACATCCCTAATTAAAATCTATGTTTGATACAACAAATTGCATTTCAAGTCTTTCTTTCCCCTGCCAAGATCAGTAACTTCAAATCAATACAACAACACAAAAAAAGGGAATTAAGGGGGAAAACAAAGAAGAAAAAGTATCATCGATCAAATAACCTTAACATTAATTTTCCTGATGATCTCCTCTAAGAGTTTCTCGTGTGTTAAAAATAATCTGCTTATCAACGAGTTCTAGAATCCCAGTTCTGCTGCTGCAGTCTCCATTACTATCAATGGCTATGTTCAAATCCAAACACAGACTTTGATCGTCTTTGATCTTCTTCTTCTCTGGACGACGAGGAGAATCATCACAGCTCAGAATCACAATGGCATCCTTCAGAGGAATCATTTCACCATTAAGTCTCAAACTTCCACTTTCAATTGCTTCCTTAATACCCCTTCTAGAAACTTCTTCTTTTTCAGCTTCATCCAATTCTTGCATGATGAAGAAAACCCTATGTGGGTTTTCATTCAATGCTTCTCCAAATCTCTGCAGACAATTAGCTCTCTCATCATCGTTATCATCATCACCTGTTCGTTTTCTCTTCTTAATCTTCTCATCATCTGAGGAGAAAGCTGAGCTGACAGAACTGCTCAGAGTCAGACCATTAATGGTGATAAAGTTGGTGTACGAACCAAACACGGTCTTAGCTAATTCCCTTGAGACATTCTCTTTCTCTTCCTTGCATTCACCACCACCCAGAAACAGCATCCACGTGTCCTGTCTCATTTTCCTATTGTCCCTCGAAGATATTCCTGATCTGCAACGAAGCACAGTGCTTGAAATCTCATGGACAACGTGTTTATTACGTTGAGAAGATAACTTTTTGTCCAAGGCATCACACAGAATCTTGAGATTTTCTTCGTTAAGGTCTTTGAACATGTGGGTGCTGTCCAGGCCATCCATGGCTTCGCTTGAAGAAGCTGAGTTGGGGCTAGAGTTTGGGTTTGAGAGAAGATCCGGCTTGTTGTTGTTGTTGTCGTCGTCGTCGTCGTCTGTGGGCATAAACATTATTAACTTGCTGCTGCTTTCGTAGCAAACGACGTCGTCTGCGTACAATTCGCATTCTGATTTTGGTTCTTTTGCTTCGGAAAGTAACTGCATGTTGTTGCAAGTGTGCCTGTGAACCGTACTACAAAAGCAGTTCCATTTCTTGCACAGATCCCTCAGCCTCTCATTGTCCTGCTCCATTAGTAACGATAACTAATTAGTCACCAAGTTGAAGTAAATGAATTATACATATAGATACATTTAGGACGGATTAAGCTTCCACCAAATGAAGTCTGAAAAAAACATAAATATACGTAGTTTCATTCTCACAAGTTAAAAAACTGTTTTTAGAATTTGAAGTTGTGACCTCCAGATCACATCACAGGACAACAACCTTATAATGTGCAAGCCTCACCTTCTCTCTCTCAAAATAGATAGTTACAAGTTAATTAACATGAAATTACCTTATCGTCCAATGGATGGCCTCTTGTTTCTTGCTTGCAATTTTGGAGCCAAGTTGGTAAGCGTGAGCTAGAAGAAGAGAGAGACATGGCAGTAGCAGAAGAACACTCTTTTTTGGCTAATCTGCTAGAGTTAATAATGCTTTGAGCTTCTCTCTCAAAACTCACAGAACAATCTACGCAACAAGTTAGATTCTTTCTCACTCCTTCTGCAACTTCATCTTCAAACCACCCATCTTGAGCTTCCAAATCTCTGAACCAAATGAAAAGAAACAAAGTAAGTTCCACTATATATATATGTACACGTAAGTACCCACAAACAAAAGAGATTTTGATAAAGATAATTAAATAACTAACTAATTACCTGTGAATGTTTAAGCTCAGGCTGAGGCTTGGAACAGGAACTGTGAAGGGATAAAGCTCCCAAAGAGACTCTAATGAAGGGTGACAATTAGTCTTACACTTGATGTACGTTTTGAGGGTTGAAATCCCCATAAGGCATACCCTATTACCACTCATTTCTCCACCATTACTTTCACTAACCAACCTCTTCATCTCCATAACCAAGTGCTCCACTGAGCAATAAGACTTGATCATCATCATCTCTTTCTGGTTCATGCAACAATGACTTTCCCAGAACTCAAACAACCACTTCAAATCACCCAAATACAAAACAATCCCTCTACTTCCTATATAGCTCTTCACAAGACACCTTATTTCCAGAATCTTCCTTTCCACTTCCTCCTTCCTTATGTTCCTGAAGGACTCAAGAGGAACACTCACAACTTGCACAACATTCCCAATCCTTTCCATCACCCCTCTAGCTAACCCCTCAGCAGTACCCACACTCTCACTCACAACAATCACATTCCTTCTCCTGTTCAACACTTGACTCACCACAGTTTCCACATCATTATTATGGTCATGGTCACTCTTGATGATAGGCTTTAGAACTAATGAGCCTTCAAAGTGATGGCCAACAACTTGGTGATGTGGAGGAGGAGGTTTAGACTTGACTGATGATGTTGTGTTTTGTTGTTGTTGTTGTTGTTGAGAAGAAATCTCAACCGAAACAGATTGTTCAACCTTGGATTTCACAAGTGTGCTTGAGAAACCAGCTTCTCTCATGACCCTACTAACACTAGGGTCATCTAAAATTGAGATTACAAGCTGTTCTATTTCAATCTTGAGAGACAAAATGGGCTGGTTTTGAGTCTCAATGGACCCACGCCGCTGGTGAGACTGGGCCCTTTTGAAAGCAGCCACCAAGGCGTTAGAAAGAGAAGGGTTGCTATTGGAATTGCAATGGGTGCCATAGTGAGGTCCCAGGAGAGGACTGGGTGTGGACGCAGGCAGGCGATTGAGGGCAACATTGAAGCAAAGCTCTAAGGCCTTACATTGGAGAGGGTGAGAGTGACATTGTAAGCAAGCTCTTCGGAGAAGACCAGTTGAGGTGGCGAGCATGGCGCTTGCCACGTGGAGGGGTGTGACTTGTGCATGGCCACGCCTTGTGGCTAGATTCACAGCTTGCTTCACAACATTTGCTGCCTCTGGTGTTAGAGCCTGAAGCTGTATGCTGCAAATACCTGCTCTCATCTTCTTCTTCTTCTTCTTCGCCGAGTTGTGACTCTACTTACAAAAAGAACAGCTCACAAGAAGATGCACAACAATACAGCGGAAGCTAGGTGCTTAGTAATAAGATTCAGGAGAGGACACTAAGTGATGCCTTTCTTGTTAGTTTGCTTCCGCAACAGCAAGAACTTGTACAACACAGGTAGGTACACCGAGAGAGAGAGAGAGAGAGAGAGATTTGATGAGTGGAAGCTAAACAGATATTGAGGAAGAGATTATATATACCCACAAGATACAAGAGACTGAAACTAACAGAAATATATGAGATGAATGAGAAGAAAGGAGAGGAGGTTAAGGTTTATAGGAGGGTTGAGAGAGAGACTTGATGTGGGATTTGTGCTTTTCTTGCAAGTGAGGGAAATTTTGGCTTTGTATGAGAAAGTGGACTGCATGTGATGGATGGATACAACTTTTATCTTTCTCTCTCTCAGTGTGAGAGTGTAGTGTATTAGTGTAGTGATATATGTGTATATAAAGGGGAGAGGGGATAATGTAAAGTGAGAGGGGGAAGTATAAAATAACAAAGGGAAAGAAACAAGGTTTGAACACAAGGAAGGGAATAATGGCTTTTGTTAAGAATAAGCTGAGAGAAACGAAAAGATGGAAAAGCGAAAAAGAGAAAGTGGGAAGGGAAAAAGGAGACTATTCTGCAAAGATCGAGGAAAAAGAGGGAGAGGACTGTTTGTCTCTTTGAATCGACAGCCCTTTCTCTCTCTTTTCTAGTCTCGACTCTCGAGGTGGTGAACAATATATATATACATATATATGGAGTACATACTACATAGCATTGTTGTATAGCAGCAACAGCAAATAAATAATAATGCTTTTGAATGATTGATGCAATATGCAATTATCAATATATATATTGCATCATTCATTCATTCATATCCATGGTACTTCACAGATCACACCAACTCTCACTCCATCATCATCATGCTACTCTACATTCTAGGGATCTGTGATCGATCACCCACTTCACTCTTTATAGTTTATCCCATCATTGTCATTATTCCATGGATTTGAGATTTTTGAGGAGTTTTGAGTTTAATTAATCAAGAATGATATGCCCTACTTGGATTTTGTATGGCACCAACAGATATCTTCATCGAACAATTCTTTCTACTTTTTATTGAGTCTCTATTAATATTTACAAATATAGATAGGCATATACTATTTTATTGTTAACCAGTATTATTAAATCATATCTAAGTATTATTGGACTTAATTAAGAGTATGTAACTCTTTTAAAAATGCCTTTTATGTTTACACAAATTCAAAAATATAAAATCTCATATTTAATTCGTCGTAATCCCTTTAGTACGAACCACTGTAGATAGTTTCCATAGTGTGCATTGATACATATTTGATTTTCATCTTCTAAATATAAGCACATCATCAATTGATCTTCTGCTTGCACCCTCATTATTTTTATGATTTTAGGAGGTAGCATTTGTTTTATTTTGATTTCATTATTCAAACAAATATAACGATATTATATTTCAATTGCTTAGAGTAAAGTGATAAGTTTTTAGGTTCTAAATAAGAGAATTAATATCAGTAAGGTCTCAAAATGTTATTAATAGTAATTGTTTGAGTTGTCAATAGGATCTTGGAACCTTATTAATATTAATTCTCTTATTTAAGACCCTACTTTAAGTCCTCCTAATTTTTTAGTTTGACATCGATTCAATATGTTAAAGACAATTTTTTTAGAGTCTATCGTTTATTTTTTGAACAATAAATTGATTCCTAAAAAAATAAGGTCCCTTGATTTTCAAAGCGATTCCTGAAGCAAAAACCAAGATACCACATCGTTATTAAATAATAACGATATAAATCTGTATTTACATGTACATCCTAATTCTTAATCTCCAAAAGGACATCCTTTTGTATTAACACTAAAATTCATGTACTAAAAGGTCAAAAAATGGTTGGTATAAAAGAATTCTATTTAAAATAGAGGGTTAAAGATTATTTTTATTTTAAAAGTATTCACAATATGTCCAGTGGGTTATCACTAGTTTTATTTCTGGTGAATGGATTCTAAATGAGTCAAACAATTAACATTTGTTAATCAGTTTTGCTGATGTGATTTGGTGACGTGGCATCACCTCACCCTTTTTTTCCTTTGTTCAACTCAGAAACACAGCTCGTCTTCCGTGATGTGACTTGCTTCCGTGAGCTATCAGGTTCGGACCCTATGAGGTGGAGGCTCAAGGACGACCAGCACCGGACGGCAGTGAATGATTCGGCCGGCAAGAAACCGCTTCATGCATCGCTTCCTAGCCTTACAACGCGACACCGTTTCTTCCCTCTCTCTATACTGGAATGGCAGCAACCCAGTTCTCCGTTTCTCTCTCTTCTTCCTTAGATCAACCGGTTTTGCAGAACAGCAGAACGAAGTAGTAGTAAAAGTGAAACGAATCAAGCTGTGAAGAAGAATAACAAAGCTCGTTCCTTTTTGTTTCTCTTCTGTGTGCGCTATAATGGTGCCTCCTTCTTGATCTTTTGTTCATTCTGCAAAAGTGGGGTAATGCCTCGAACTCTGAACTCTGATAAGGAGAGTTACTTTATTTTGGGTCTAAAAGAAACCTTCACTTAAATCAGTGATCCTCACTCTCTCTTTCTCTCTGGATTTAAAGTTAGGAATTAAACTTTGGTCTGAGATATTATCTGGGCGTCCCAATTTTTGGAGGAGAAAGACAAACCGGTTTTGGGTTGAATCTGAAGAAATGAAAACCCAGAAAGAGGATTACTTATTGATGTTTGTTTCTCTATTTCTCTATTTCTGTTTGTTTCCCCGGAAAGTCACTCATTGCTGTTGAATAGCCTACTGAAATTTATGGTTTTAAGACATTGCTAAATCCGGTGAACGGTGAGGAGGCACAGGCCGTAGGATCCATGAGGACGAGCTGGTCCTTCTCGCGGGCATCGGGCCCGTAAGTGCTGACGTGGAAGACGCTCGGTCGTGGGAGTCGTAGACGGTGAAGTCGTCGCTGGAGAAGAAGTGAAAGGTCTTGAGAACGTTGAGCTGGGTTTCTTGTTTGAAGACGTAGGCGTCGTGGACAACATTAGCAAGCCGCATCGCGGAAGACGAGCAAGCCACGTCAGCAAAACTGATACCATTTGATTGATTCGTTAACTTTAAAATTTTTTTGACACTTTCGATTCCAAAAAAATTTTCAAGTGTTTGATAATATTTTGTGAATGCTTCTGAAGTAAAGATAACTCTTACCTCTAAAATAAATTCTCTTCAAAAGAGCACATCTAATATGGGAATAGGCTAATTTTAGGGTTAAATATATTTTTAGTCCCTATAGTTTAAAATTGTGGTTTTGGTCCCTCAAATTTACTCTGTCTAAAACTGTTAATCCCTATAATTTTAAAGGGACCTACAACTAATGTTAATACAATTAATTTTACTTATGTGTCACTAATTCCATTAATTATAGTGAAATTTCTTAATAACTGAAGAAGGTAACATGAAAAAAAAATTGTTGTATAACTTATCCTTATAATTTTAAGAACTTGAATGTTTGACTGTGTTAATTAACACATTTAAAATTGGGGATCAAAATAAAAATTTGTTCAAAGTATAAGGATTAAAACCAAAATTCATTCAAAATATGAGGATAAAAATCAAAATTAGTTAAAAGTACAGGGACCTTTTAAAACTACAAGGACTAACAGTTTTAAACAAAGTAAATTTGAGGGACCAAAACCATCACTTTTAAACTTCAGGAACTAAAACCTAAATTGAGGTAAACTATAGGGATCAAAAGTATGTTTAACCCCTAATTCTAACTAACATTCTTCTCATTGTGAGTTTTTAAAAAATTAATTAATGTTGACATTTATATAACTAATCTCACAAGTCTCTGTATGATCTAATACAATCTGATAAAAAGTTGGCTTTTCCGAATATTTTGTTTGAACTTGAAAAAATGATTTTATACCCCTTTGATAATGATAGAACTTGGAATATTTTACAACTGCGAAGGGAACTTGGCAGCAAAATGACTAATTGAATTCCTTTTTCTTTCATGAAATTTTAATGCATAAAAATGTGTGTGTATAATAATTCATCTTTATGAAATTGGTATAAAGACCTATCCATTAATTTAACTGGTAAAAAAAAAAACAAACTGGATAGCAAAACATGAAGGGAAATTGGTTGAAGTTACCTGTTTGAAAATTGTTGGACAGAGGGACCTAGATATTAATGGGTACAACCATCGTGCAACTTTTCTTCATCAAATTATTTTCATTTGGAAAACTTTTCCACAGTTAAAAACAGGTTTCCCTTAGTTGAAGAAAAGTTACATATAGTTGTCATGTTGGCTAATAAAATTTCTAAACCTGAACTTTTTACCTGATTTTCTAAAAAGATTACAAGATCACTTAAGCTGAAATATTGAATACGAAAGATAAATATTTTGGACCAGGTCCTTTTCCTATATATAACTCCTTTCTGCCCCCTTCAAAGAATAAAGGGCAATGGGAAATTTCAGAAACACTAAAAGTATATCCCACATCAGTATACACTAATCTATCCCATGAATTGAAGGAAAATGATAAACATCTCTTAACAAAGTTTATTATATACACAAGTGTCAAGAACTGAAGCCTCAGTAACTTGTTTAAGATGAGAATCTTTCTATTTAAGCTAACATAAGTTGGTTTTTGTCATGCATGCTTGTTACCAGTTTAGTGGTACATACTAAAAAAATACCATTATTGTTCCAAATTAATAATTTGATCCATTTTGAAATAGGGAAATGGCCACTGTTAAGACTATTAAATTCCTATTCTAGCTTAAAATTGATCAAACTCGAGTACAGTGTAAAAATTAAATTACTTGGCTATGCACAATATAATTGGATTACACAACATCCAAGAGTACTGAAAATGAACCCCCCCCCCAAGAGGCTGAAAATAATTCTACATCACAATAGATTTAAATAATGTAGAAAAGATAAAAAATTTAATCTCCTCACTGCTATCACGTTATTCACTAGAAGAAGTTTCAAAGAATCCTGAATCTTAATCCTTAGTCATCAATATCATACTAGCCAATATATACCAGCAAAACTATTATCTCACGTAGGACTAAAAATGAACTATACAGGAAAATACAGAACAGGCATTAAAACTCTAATAAAATTCGTACATTCAAAAAACTTTATCTGCAGCATCTTATCTTGCCAAGTTCCTCATAAACTTCCACTGCAACAAGACTGTACCCTCAAGAGCATCAACCTCTACTGCATCATCAAGAACAAGCTAAACAGGCCTACCTTATCAAATTATTCGGATTTTCGCCTAATTTCATTCACACTTTTTCCTTCGAAAAATTCACCCAACATTCGCTCTAGATCTTCTGCTGTGTATCTTATGTACTTCTGAGGATTCTTTCCATTCTCCACCAGAGGCCTGTAATTAATAATGATCTCATATATGCATCAAAAGGAAGCTGAGAAGCACAAACAACAACAACAAAAAAAAAACTTTACCCCACTAGCAGCATGTTTGTCAACCACTTCTAAAATCATTTTCACGCAAGTCGAGATAAAACTCTTCTCACATATTTACTTCGGATTGTGTATAATTACTTTTCAAAAACTAATCCCAAACAAGCCCGATCAGGGTTGTCACATGGATCTTACAACACGAATATTAATTTTATATAAAATATAAAATCTATAAAAATGTCAATAGTACGGCTCTTAAATTTTGGGCAATACATGGGCCACCAACTAATTGGCACAAATATAGGGAATGAGACGTTATAAATACCACGATGACGTGATTAAATTATGTTTAGGGGCAACTTAATGGTTGCTATACTTTTAGACTAAAATGGCTGTTCACTATCTCATCGGTAGGGTGAGGTGGGAGTGGAGGATCTAAATTTAAATTCTTCCTATTATTAAATTCTTCATCCTACACAAATTTCCAACTGGATTTAACATTATAATGAGCGTGAAGGAAGAAAACAATATAATTTCACCTGCTATGATACTAATATGGATAAATCTAGAGATGGGCCGTTAAACACAAGAAAACATGAGATAAGCTCCACTCATAAGAAGAGATAGAATCTCTCTCAAAAACCTGGACTCAATAACTCATTAGAGTACTTGGTATGTAAAATCCTAAATACACTAAGCTGGTAAAGGGGGTCACCCTGAATGAGGATTTCTAGAGAGAGGGGGAGAGAGGACTCACCCAAAACGCTTCACGAATGATCTATAGGCTGGCAACAAGACTTCAGCAACGGCAAGCCTAAGAGATTCTCGCAACTCTGTATCGGGAACAGCCCATTGAGATTGTTTCTGATGAAGTTCCTCAAACATCATATTGAATGTCTTAAACCTGAGAACACAATTGAAATTGAAATGTCAAAAACACATGTAAAACAAAACTTAACAGGATAAGAGATGAAATTTAAAGCCTACCTGTCTTTAATAATTGCTCTAGAAGCACCACTACTACTTCCTACATCTCCACCTCCTGTACTACCACCCCCACCGGATGAGGTAAGACCCGAAATAGAGAGACACTGAAGAATCTGCAAAGGGAGAGAACCAAATTCAGCACAACATTGCTCCTTGTCAGATATAAATCAATAAAGATGGCATCAAAATGAGGAAAAAAGGCAAAGCAATTTCCAAAAGAGACATGAAATGGCTCTGATGCAAGACATTTCAGCATTTGATTCTATTGCACCACAATTTCAAAACACCTTTTATTAGTGGATGGTCTATTTTTCTTCCTTCTTTTCCTTAATTGTTCCATACAATGAATTCCAACAATATAACTCTGGTGACCAGAAAGAACCTTCAAATATAGCAACTTAAGAAATGTTGCGCACTACCTCATTATTAAACAGAACAATACCTTTGCCCAGGCAATTCTTTTGTATAAGTTTGCATTCTGCTGCACAATTCTCCTATGTCGCTGTACCCAATCATCACCCAACAAATCCTTGGCTTCAGACCTAAATTGACCCAAGATAAGCAGAACATCTGCATTACTAGCTGAGGATCCAAGAAAACTCTCACATGCTTCAAAATATAGTCAATACATGTGGATGACATACCTCCGTACTGATCTGACAATATAATGAATATTATTCATGAGAAATAGATGTGTTAAAGCCTGATCTCTATACTGCTTTGACTTTCCCTCCAAATTGTTTTGTAGAGCTTGCATTATTCGCATTGTTACAGATGCAAGTTGTGAAGTAGCATCTCCACCTTCAAATTCTTGGAATAGTTGCTTCAAGGTAGACCGGTAGCTGCAAAGATTTAGAGAATTTTAGCTGGGTTAAATACGTAAAGGTGCATTTTAACCTAGGATTTTATCCGGGTTAAAGACAAAGATTTATAATGTTGAATAAGGAAAAAAAACTAAAAGACAATTAAAAAAGCATGTAAAATACTCACACAATGTAGGACACACTTGAAATGCAAAACAACAGCAAAGAGAACTCGAATCTTTAGGCAGCTCAAATGAACTTACTCAAATAAAAACTTCACATAGTTAATCACGTAGCTTGTCAATGGATGCACAGTTCCATCTGAAACAGCAGTTTTTGTAGCATCTTTCTCAACTGCTTCTTCAAAATCCCCAAAGGTATCCTGGGCTGTTTGTGCCAGCCGTTTTGTCAAACCCAATGCTGCTTCTTTTATTTCAATGCAACCTTTGCCTTTGAAGAGCGTTTGGATCTACAAAGAGACAGGTAAACAAGTTGATAATAAGATTGTAATGTCATTTAATCATGCCCGTAATTCAAATAATGATACAACTGCCAAAATCAACCTTGCATTATATCAAAATGCCAAAAATATCGTGTCTTTGCCCAGTGGTAGATAGTGACATCACTACCACCGTGGTAAAATTATAACTACTACAATGAATTAAGTATGTTATAAACAAATCTAACAATGGACTCAATCCACTAATAAGAGAAAATTATGACGATTTAATTTATCCTAAATGTATGGAAGAACAATGAATGATATTCATATGAAAGTACTGCCTCAAATAGATAAATCCTCAAGTTCGTATAACATTTAAATTCAACAAATAGGTACATGACAGCCTATCTAGCCTAGAACCAGATATAATAGAAATGCCAAAATTAGTAAAGGTCATTTCCTACTCTCAACCAACCAAGGAGGAAGACACAGATAATTTGACAATTCTTTTCAGTGAAACCTCTAATAATAAGGCCAAGGACACTTCATCAAAAGAGGAAACTATACATAAGCCACCAATCCAATTTATAAAAGGCCAACAGATACAAAAAGTGTCATGTTTACAATGGAATAAGGTTTGTTGTATTTGATATTAAGAAAATTGAAAACTGATACAGTAAGATTTATGCCCATATAACCAGTGTTATAGCAGCAATTCAGATAGATTTGACTTTCAAAAGCCTGTACCTCTGAATTGAGCTCTTGCATTATTTCATACATGTCCAAAAGCACAAATAATTTTTCTGGCGATCTCTTACTTCTGGCAATTGCTTCTCCAAAACTAAGTAGCATAGAGACACTGCTTGTTGTCACTTCAGCAAAGCATTGATCGCTAAGTGAATCAAAGCCTTCAAACATTTGATCACAAACTTTCCGCTCGCCAGCAAACAACAGTTTGACCTGTTCAAGCATAACCACACATTTCAATTAAATACATACCTCAATCCACAACAAACTTGATGGCCAAAAAAAAATCCACAAACATCTTACTGCAATACGCATGAAATGAATCCAGTTTCCAATTTTGGCCTCCAAGACCTCCCACTGTAGCTTTTGAACATCATCTTTGCTGAGTTTCTCAACTCCCAGTTTGTGAAGGCTTTCTTCCAAAACATGAGAACGGGTATCCCTGCACAAAATAACAATTCAGGTTATCCTGACAATCATAGCAAAATTAATATAATCTATATTGGTCCCACTAAACAAGTCATCATAAGCAGATGATTTAAGGCATAAAATTCATAGACATGTGAGGCTATCTGCATGAGTTTGTGAACACACAAATTATACATTTCAATATGCATTTCTTAAACGAATTGTCCCCCAATGCATTGAGCACATGTCAGGATATAAATGGATTGTTGACTGGTTTGAATCAGTAGTCCACATAAACTCATTTTCCATATTGATACTTAGAAAACCTGGAGGCGATAGAAGTTATGAGTGTGATCAGCCAGAATCCCCTAATGGATGTTTCATGTTTTAAAGATTTGCAACAATTAATTTTCGCAGAATAACTTTTTCTCAAAATTTTTATTGCTCACAACCACAAATCACCATCAAATTTCTAATCATATATTTAAGAAAATAAAAACAAAGGAAGGAAAGAAAGAAGAGCTAAAAAGGGAGTCACAATGACCTTGAATACACCCATTACAGTCAATACTGACTGCACGCCATTATGCTTTTTTTTTTCTCCGGGCCCCTGAAGTCTATAGGTATATGAATGCAGAGCTTCATATGTGTCCCCCTCCCCTTTTAGTATTGAACTAAATCAGAGCAGAAGCAAATTAGATAAATAGAGCAAGAAGAGGCTGCTGTGAGATACAGACGAGGTAGGTTTTGAGTTCTAAACTTCAGAGTGGGAGAGAAGGACACCTTTTGAGAGAGAGGAGGAAAGTGAAGACACGAATGTGAGAGAGGAAACTAAGGTGATCATATCCATACAGCGTAAACACAAGCAGAATTACATTAACACCATACACTTATGTTATGCACAAGGAAAACGAAATGCTTTTTGTCCTCTTGTTTCACCAGGAAAAGAAACCACGTAGTCTAAGTAGCTCAAGCCTTGATCTTGGTAGAAGTTTTAATACTAAAAATTTAACTTCATGCTTACTACTTATATTGCAATTTTACAAATGTAGAATTCCCAGTAAAGCAGCCTCAACTTTCCCACAATCAAGCAAGCAAGTAGTCTACCTGTATATTTTAAGCAACTGCTGTTGGTTGCCAGCTTGTACCATTTGCAGGGCTAAATCATGTAGCAGAGGCAAAATCCTTGGTGGTATAAGAGCAGGAGGTGTATAAACAACAGGTTCAGTATTATTGTTCTGCGGGTCAGACGGGTTATTGGAAGAGTGATTCTTGCCACTAGAATCACCCTCATGCCCTGGTGATCCAGAGGAAGGTCGCATTGAGTTTGGAAGGCAATCAAAAAGGCGTTCAGGCTCCACAGGTTTGCTGTAATAATACAAATGCAATATGAGTAAAAGTAACATGCTCAGATAGAATTTTTCACGTAACAGCAAGAAACATGTGCTTTCATATGTATCCATTTTGACAAGAGAATAGGAAGAGCCGTCAGAGGTGCATCAAGAAACCAAAAGAAGATCAACAACATTAAGCAAAGAAATAAAAACCTGTAAGATGATAATAGCTGCTTAAACTCATCTTCTAGTTTAGAAATAGATTTAGCTAGCAAATTATTGGCATGGTTGACAACCCCATCACTGCTCTTAAAGCCCTTTTTACTACCAAAAAACTGAATATTGCTTCTCAGCTTTTCAATTGCTTCAAGATAGTTCTCCAAGTTTTCATGCGGCCCGTTAAGTATTTTTGCCTCTGCCTGCAAATTAGATCAATGACAATATTTAACGACAATAAAACATGCAAAATAGAGAACAGATTTATATTTGTATGTAACTTTTGAGGAATACATTTATAGCTAGAATCAGCAACGCATTAAATGAAAGGACTACATGGGCAATCAATATAATAGTCATATAACAAAGATAAAAGAGTAGGGTCAAATTCAATTTAATATCTTGTGGTTCAGGCCATCCACACATTGCTACCTTGTGCTTTGACAACTAACATTTTACTATCTAGGGCTTGCCCCATTAGAACAACACTACTCTCTATGCTTTAACTCCACAAATATCAAATGGAAATTCCCAAAACCCTATCTAAACTAGAATGGGTCCTCCGCAATCACACAAAACCCAAGATATGCAGCTCCCTGCACTTTCTTATATTTTATATTGATTGCTCAAATCCCTCTTAATGTCATCCCAGAATCATTAACCCCTTTCTCTTCTAATTCTTCCCTCGTCCTCAAATCCTATATAATGCCCACCTTACTATTAATTATGTCTAATAATCCCCAATCCATCTCTTTCTAGTTAAATTCCACACTCCCCTGATTCTTGCCTCATCCGTCATCCTCAATATTTTTTCCCTATCTATACAATATTCCTCCTAAACTTCTTTCAATTCCATCACAAAATCACTAACCCCTCTCTTCCAACCAAGTCCTATACTCCTCAAAGTGTGGTCCCATCCTCACATTCTTACCCAAAGTGTTCTAATAACATCCCCAATTCCTTCAAATCACTCCTATTCCATCTCAAAATCTATAACTCCTCTCTTCCCAACCAAATTCATTGCCAAAACCATCACAGACTTGCCTAGTCATTCAATCAAACACCCCCAAGTTCTTCAAAGTGTATTTTTAAGATGAAATTTAGAAAATGCTAAGGAAAAGTGTTGGATTTTTTTTTTTTGGGGGGGGGGGTGTTTCACCCAGGTTTGATTGGGAGCCTGTGTTCAACTTGTGTCTTTACTAAAAGAATGGACAGATTCTTTGTGTTTCATTTGCTTGTTGATGAATTTAAAGCATACGGTGGAACTGCATAACATAGTAAATGTCAAGACAACAAAATGTCAACTTTTCAACCATAGGGTTGAAAAGTGAAAAATAAGTCCCAATCAAAAGAAAAAAAATGTATTTTACCTAAAAAACATAATTGCCCTGGCATAGATGGGTGCTATGACAAAAAAAAATGTCACAAACTCCTTCTTAGCTAACCAAAAACACAGAAAACAAGAAAAAAAAGTTCAAAGTTCTTTATGAAAAAAATCCAATCGAAAGGTAAGAAAATGTATGTGACCTAAATATCAAAACAGTCATGGCATGGATAGGTATCCATAACAAAAGAACTTCTTATCCAACAAAAAAAAAAAAGGAGTTCTTGTTGGAGAAGATAAGTGGAATAAGGGAAACTAGTAAAGAGTAAAAACTTAGAAATAAAGTTGTGGGCATGATAAGAGGGATGTAAGGTTTTTTGTTATGAAGGAAAAAATCCAGACACAAGTTGGTACAAATACATCCCTTCATTCCAAAACCCAGAACCAAACCAAATACACAAAACAAAAAAATTATAGGGTTTTCTGAAGTAATTGGGCATCAGAGAATACGTTCAGAACACACCCAAAATAAAAAAGGGGATAAAAAGATAGTGATGAGGCATGGAACATCCTACCTCTTAAAAGCAAAAATTGAAAATGTAAATATACTATGTAAGTCTCAAACAACCATAATGGAGTAAAAACTCCACATGAAATAAAACAATGCACAAGAATAGAGAAAGCACTTTGCAGCAAGAAAATTGCTGCATAAGATTGGAAAACGTGCGAATGGCGAAGGACAAAACAGAGATTCAAACTCCATTATCTGTAAGCTGTAAAAAACCCTACTTTCTACTCTTGTTTGCTTATTTTAAGCTTGCCTAGGTAGAAAAACGTATGACTCAAACAGATGGATTATCCGTCTATGTATTGGTTCATCCTGAATCGGTTAGGTATCTTGTTCGCTGAGGGAAAATGTAGTTTGAACTTTGTTACAAGTTCAAGGAAGCAATCAGGCGAGAAACAAATCACAGGCTGACTCAAAGTTCCAGACAGTAAGAATTGAGCATAAAAGCTAGTATAATGCAATGGTAGCCACGGTATCAACCTGTCGATATTGATCGAAGTGAGACAATATTACTTCTGCAGCCTTCAAGGTCCTATCAATATTTTCATGAGCTTTCCGGATAGAATGCGTTCTGATCTGCAATATACAAACACAATAGAGGATCCAACAGTGAACAATCATGTAAAAAGCAGAACAGAAACTACATCAAAACATCGGATCCGTTCTTGAGCTGCTTAAAAAGACAAACGAAAACAAATACCCGGGAGCCTAAACTATTATTCCTCCGCGATAAGTAAAATACTGAACTTGAATTTAACCCAGGTGCAGTTACCAGATTTTCTCGAGAAACAAACAAACATGAAGCATGAGAAACAAAAACAATAGTAAATAAGGAAGGAAAAATAAAAACCTGGGTTGGTCGCATGGCAGTTTCAAGGGCAGAGAGACGGTGGTCAAAGGAACCCAGAATTGAAACCACCTTGTCTGTGATGGTCTGGCTCTTCTGTAGCGACTCTTTCATCATGGCTGCTTTTTCACTGAGTGGATCAACACCCTGCATTGCCATTCTCATTTTCTTGTTATTGCGCTATGTTTCCTTTCTTTTTCCTTTTCTTTTTCCCCCCCTTTTTGGGTTCTGATAGAATCCTAAGACAGAACTTGAGAGAAGGAGACGACGAGGAAGAAGAAGACCGAAATGTTGTAGGTAGCGTTTTTGAATAGGATTGTACTGTAAAATTGACTATTCTCAAAGGTGATGATGAAGAAGATGGCCCACACTCAGCAAGTTTTGATCGCTTCTTCTTCCTTCTTCGCCTCTCGGGGTTTTGGTGGACATTGCTTCCTGTGTTGCCTTTGACAGGGTGTTTTCTGGTCTCATGTCTTCCACCATTATTTATTTATATTTTATAAAATTCATGAAATGTTAATGCAGTTGAATTCATCATTCCTTAGAATTCTAGCATATCATGATATCAGTCTCCGTTTATTTTTTAGAATAATTTATATTTATTGATTCAACCATTTTTTGTGAAGTGAGAAAAATTGAAAATGATTATTGCCAAAAAAATAAAAATGATAAGTTAACAATTACGTAGAACTTGGAATTTATATTATGTAAATATGATTGAATCCTATATAAATTTTTTTGTCCCTCACATTTATCCACAATTTTTTTTGCGCATAAAACATTTCATATATTGATTAGAACTTGAAGGAAAGGAAAAACAAGAGGGGTCATAAATTCTTAAAAGAGGCTAATATTATTATTCCATATAATTTATAGTTTCATAACACATCACTGCATTAACACATATTAATTAATATATATTCATATGTAGGTCCACTCCTCAGCTATAATGAACCAGCATTGACATTATGCATTGAGACTTCTCCAGCATGCTTGTTTTTCCAGTGCCCTCATCTACTTCTTCTTCTTCCCACCTGGAAAAATAAGAAAATTCACTTATAGAATTTTTTTTCCCATGGAAATTTATTTTTATTTGTAATTGGGGCAACATTTTCTGAAGCTACTTGCCAGTTAGGTACATAAAGAAGAAAAGAGTATTCAATAACTTGAAGGAAGAAAAATGAACTAGTGATTTTCTCATAGGGTGTTAGACTGCATACTTAGAAAATGAAGAATGCTAAATTATACTTTTACCAATATACTATGGACCAATGTGATCAAGAAAAGTCATACCAAACAAACCATCCTTTTGAGGAAAAATAAACAGGAACTGTGACAACAAAAATAATGGAAAATATAACTTTTAGTCACATGAGTTACTTACAGAAAAAGTTTGTTTCATTTGCGTAGGTTTATAAAATTGATTTTTTTTTCTAGTACATATGTTTAAAAAAATAATCACATTTGAGACATTACGAATACTAAATATAATAATAGATTTTCTTTTCTCAATGAGAATTCAAATTTAAATTCATCATATTATAAGAAAATAGCCACTTCTATCAAATCTAATTATTTGTTGGTAATTACTCATCTAGTCCTTTTTAGAGGATGAGGAGAGTATTCATTTTAACCTTTATATAAATTTTCTCATGAATCTGAATATATAATTTTATCCTCAATCAATAATTTCATAAACTGTTATTTTCTTAACCTTATCATTAAAGTATATGTCTAGATAGGGGTAAAAGTGAAAATTTATTAGATTTTAAGATAAATTTAATAAAATTTAATTTTTTTATTAAAATATATGAGAAATGTCTTGTAAATAGGATCATGAAGAGGGGGTGTGTGTTTTTGTATAAATGTTGATGATGCAGTCAAATAAAAGATAAAAGGCCCAAGTCACACCATAATTCTCCCTTTAAATTGTTTACATTCCTGTTATGACCAGGCCCAATAGGCCCAACAGCCACATGGCCTAACGTAGCTCAAGCTCCTGCTTATATTTTTTTTTGCTGAAGTTCATATATCCTTCTATTAGAAACAATCATAATCAAAACACGATTGTGCACCTCTTCCAGTAAAGCTTCGAATCTTGATTCCTCATATTATGAAGGATGAATCCCTTCAATTAGACCCAACCGTTGTTGGTGCTCCTGTATCTATGTTCCTATCCGGACTTGTTTGTTTTCTTTTGGACAAAGGAAAAAAATGGGCAACAAAAAAGCTTTTGTGAAACTGAAAACAAATAAAGGTGTGGTTCAAGAGATGGAACTTGATGAGAGCAGAGCTTTGAAGATGTCTTGCAAAAGGAGGCTAGTGGGTTACAATTGAAATATAGTTTTCATTTAAAAAAAAAACAACAACAACCACAACCCAAGGCATTCCTATATAGCAGCTCATGTGAACTTCTACTGAAGAAGACAAAATTGTTAGGGAAAAAAGGCTCTTTTTCACCCAAAAAAAAAGGAAGGAAAGAAAGAAAGAAAGAAAAACAACCTTTCATGAAAATCACGACTCGAAGAAAAAACAAATAACGCCGCAAATGCAAAGTGATGAACATTACAAGGAAAGGATTTTGCGAAAAACATGACCGACAACATAAACGCTTTCTCATAATGAGAGGTCAATGAAACGGTAACTAACAACCAAATGTGTTTATTATACTCTATAAGTTATTTATATGAGAGAAACATGGGTGAAAAATAGTTAATCATAATTAATGGCTTTTATAAGAGTAATTAAGTATTAACTTACTTGATTTCTTTGCAGAATTAGGGTGAATGACCTGCTTATTAGGTGCCCCTTTGCCCTTCACACTCTTGGCTTGCCTGAAAGAAATGCTTGAGGTTGATTGTGGAGGCACACACATGTTTTTGGGACTCTCAGCTTCCTTTTTAAGAACTTGTGCCCATGTTAACTTCTGTTCTATAGCCACAGCTTGCTCTGCCTTTTTTTCACATACCTATTATACAATAATTATTAACTACCCCCGGTTGATTAATAATTTTGTACAAAAAGAAATGCTTAGAGGAGAAGAGAAATCGAAAGAGAAATATGTAAAACTTTATGACAAGAAGTGCTGGTACTTTATACTTTATACGTACAAAGTATCATTCCTTTGTAAATTTTGTACATACAGAGAACTAATATTTTGACTTAAATTGGTTTCGGCAATCACATTTTTAAAAGGGGCTTCTCACCCATTTTCCATCAGCATTATACTTGGGGCTTTCAACATGTCAGGGAGAATTTGATTGAGGTTGCCAGAAGTAAATGATGTAAAAATGTCATGAAACAAAATTAAAATTCATCAATCATGTGTGGGAGGGGGCAAATGAATGATGATTTTAATGCACTTAATTGTTCACTTCTTTGATCTTTTGAGTGGTGAGTGTGAAGTGAGTCAATGAAATGAAAGAAACGCATGAACCTGATTATTAGCTGGGATATGAGCAAACGGCTTGTTGGCAGAATTGGTTGGCCCAGCTTTGAGGCCACCATAACCAGCAACAATAGCTGCATAGCAGAGTTGATTTTTCTTCTTGGGATGAAACACCCCTGAATTGATCTCTTCAACAATGAAGGGTGGGAGAAAAAGCTCACCATCCTCTGGGTTTGAAGGCATATCTTTCATTTGAAGCAGCACGGAATCCATGGCTGGGAAGAGTAACAATGAGTGAACAACCATTCGTGGCTGCGATGCTACATATAACCCTGCGGAAGTAATGGCTGAGGCTACAAAATTAATACTAAAATTTAATAAGTCAAAGTACTTTTTGGAGCTGATAGAGTTACTTTCATTAACTGTGTTTTCATTTACGAGAATGATTTATGAAATGTATCGGCGGCTTTAAACGCGCAATAAATACATACTAAAGAACTGGTTATAATAGCAGACTGGTTTTCTCATGAGACATAAAATGTCATGATATTTTAAATTCAAAGAATGATTCATTGAAAAAAAAATGAAAATGTAAATTGAAGCACATAGCTAGTGTTCAAATTAAATTAGAAAATCTATCAAAGGGTTAAGTAATGAAGGGTTATGAATATTTTCCAACAATGAGTTTGGAAAATATTATACTGATAGATGATTTTATTTTGTATGTCTCACGCAACTCTCATGGATGATCCTTCCATATATGTTGTGATTAATGTAAATTGTCATTATCAAGGTGATAAGATTTGAACCGGTCAATGAATCGGTTGAGATGGTGATACAAGGGTCAGCAGGTCAACTTGATCTCCGAAAGCCATAATTGATTGAATTTGAAGTGTGCTTCTTGGGAAGTGGAGTACATGCATTGAAAGGCTATTTGAGGGGTGGAAGAGTTATATCTTATTGACAAGACATGAACCAGATCAAACACATGAGTATGTGTCCATTTGAATAACCGTTGAGAGAAATAACTTTTATCCAAAATGCATTTGGGAAATAACTTTTGTCTAGAACACATTTTAGAAAATCACATTTATGTTTGGATAAATGTTGGAGAAATGATTTTTATCCAAAATGTGTTTTGGAAAATTACATTTATATTTAGATAAATGTCTTTTTGTAAAAACGAAAACTTGTTTTGATAAATATTATATAAGTAACTTTTGATGGAAAATTACTTAAAAGGATATGAAGCTCATTAAATAATACATATATATTATTTTATATATTGTGATAAAATTAGGAAAAAATAAAGTGATAAAAAAATGGAATAAAGGAAAATGCCTTTTAGCCCAAAATGCCTTTTGTCCTTATGATGTAAAGTAACTTTTAGCCACCAAGATTTTTTTCTCCTTCTTATGTAAAGTAATTTTTAGGGAAAATGACAAGAAAATGACAAGTGAAATAAAGAAATCCAAAAAGCTGCCATAAACTTCCAAAAGGATAAATTGCTGCTGGGCAGCAATTTGGGTTTTTGCTTTTAATGAGAAATGATGAAAATGCCCTTAATTTAACAACTGTGTTTGTATTTTCTCTCACCTCCCTTCTGCGCTCATTGTTTCAGGTTTAAACAGAGTGGCACAGGGAGTGTTTGCCTCTTCTTCCCTCTAGCGTCCATAAGTGGTTTTTGTGTGACCTTGTCTGTCGTTCACTAGTTTCTCACCATTCTCTGGTTTGCCATTAAAGGTTGCTGTGAAACTTTCTCTGTCATTTCTCCCACCTGAACTTATGCCTTTGATGTTTTTGTTTCATTCGTTAACAACTATGAATATGGTATTGACAACTATAACATCAGTAATGACAACATATAATAATCCATTCGAATGAACTTAAAAATGTATTCGAATAAAAACCTCATTCTCAACATATTTGAATGAAGCTTGAGGATGAGCATTAAAATCTTTAAGAAGTCATTCGAATGAACTTAAAAATGCATTCGACTGTACTTCTATTAAGTTACGTATTGAAAACTGTTCATTAGCCATTGACAATGCTATGTAAGTTACTGATAACTTCAGTTTATGTTTTGACAACTAAATGTATGCTATTGACTACACACATCATACATTCTTTTTGTTCAACACATGTTCGTCATCACCCCCAACCTTCTTCCTCCTATTTTCCCTCAACCTGATCTGTCATACCCAAGCACAACATTCACACCAAAAAACCCAACTTACCAGACTCAATGGGCGACAATGTTTCACGGCTACAACGCACCACGTTTCACACCAACAACGATTTCGACAAACTTCAATGGCGACGGTGGGCACGATTGCATGCGACCTCTTTTTGCAAATCCCTCCAATGCTTGAACGCGATGAACTTCAACAACAACGATAAGCACTGGAGTCTGCGCGCTAACGGTTTCCACATAGAGTGGGAAAGAGGTTACATGCCAGAGTGACAGAGTGGGAATGCGAGAGAGATGGAGAGAGGGAAACCATTTTTTTTTCCTTTTGCAAATGTTTAAGGGTATCTTGATCATTTCACATGAAAAGCAAAAATCCAAATTGCTGACCAGTAGCAATTGCTCATTTTGGAAGTTTAGGGTAGCTTTTTGGGTTTCTTTAATTCACTTATCATTTTCTTATCATTTTCCCTAATTTTTAGCCCAAAATGTCTTTTGTTCAAAAACTTTGCCAAATAAGATTGTGTTATGAAAAATGACTTTTTAGACTGAATACATTTTGAGCCCCAAAAACGCCTAGCCAAGCACTCTCTATGTTGCGCCTCTTAACAATGTCTATTTTGTAGTCTCACTTGGTATCTACAATACTTGTTATGCATAAATACTGAGTTTTTATCTTATTTTTTTTAAAATATGGTGGCAGAACAAAATCCAACAGTCCCATTCATTGGTCTTCGGTTACTATAGACTCCAAGGCACAATTTGACGAAAACTATGAAGCCGTCAACCATATCAAACAAGTGGTTGGATCACCAATTTCGGGTCAAACCTAGTTTGATCAGATTTTTTATTTCCATACCATAGGATTTATATAATTTAGCAAAAAAAAACAAAGAAAATTAAACCGACATTTTTCAAAGTATAGGAACTATTTATAAAATGACGAAACCATACTTAAGCACTAGTTTTGCCTAAGTGCCTAATTAATTGGACCTCAAATTTAAAGCCCAGCATTAAGACTTCACCCTATCTAGTATTGGATCAAACTAGAGGCTAAGTGACTCATGTAGATTTAATAATAACAATAATATCATCAAAAAATATTTTTATTAATATTTTTATATAAATTATATGACTTTCATTATTATTCGATTGTATTTGAGTATCATCATCTCAATTGGAGATAATCTTTTGAATGTAATTGTTGTAAGATATTAAAATTTTCCATATCTATCTTCAAAACTCTCAAGCGTGCCTTTTATTGCAGGGTGAATGACATTTAGGTCTTGAAATATCAATTTTTTTTGGTGATATTAAAATATCAATTTAATTAACAATAACTAGGTTTCAAGATTTTTACTGAAAAATCAATTAAATATAGATTTAGATATATTTGAAACTAGTAATTTGTAATTAAAACCCCTGTATTTATATCTATTTGAATTTATATTTATATTTATATTTCTAACTTATTTCTTAACAAATTTTTTTAGGTATTTGTTAGGGATTAAATTGATTTGCAAGACATATAAGTTCAAGCCAACGCGCTTTTTACATTTTCCGTTTTTTGTGTTCCGAGAAGGTTCGGCTTCGTATACTTTTCGGATTTTACGATTTCTCGGGACGGTTGACAAAATCAGAATCAAAATCTCTAAAATCTTCTCTCTCGGTGATCAATTGCCATCGCTCTCAGTTTCTTCTGCTCTAACGCGTGTTCTCTGTGCTCACAGCTTTCATTCTGACTTTCCGAACAAGAGGAGAAAAGAATGAAGAGGGTTTTCGGTGTGAAGAAGAACAAGGAGCCCCCTCCTTCAGTTCAGGATGCTTCTGATCGGGTTAATCTCTCATCCTTTATGAACAAATCTTGTTCACTCTGAAAGTTTATTTCCATCTCATGTTTATTGGGTCTCGTTCTTATTTGCGGTTGTATAAGTGATTGGAAAATATTGAAATATGAGAACTCGTGAGTTTGTGATTATTGGGTTTTTAACTCGGTCTAGGATATATAACTGTGGGGTATTTTATATCTTATGCCGACCTTGAAGTCATGAATTTTAAAATTTCCTTTTTTCCCCTTCTATTAAATTTCTGTCTTGCTGAGTATAAATTGGTGATTGAAATGATCTTTTTTCACTTTGGGCTAAAGTATGCTGTATATTCCAGATTACTAAGAGAGGTGATACAGTTGATGACAAGATAAAGAAGCTTGATGCTGAGCTTAGTAGATATAAAGAACAACTCAAAAAAACAAGGCCTGGTCCTGCACAGGAAGCAATCAAAGCTAGAGCAATGAGAGTTCTTAAGCAAAAGAGAATGTAAGTTTGTTAGTCCATAATTACTTGATCTGTTTGTTGTAGTTTTATTAGTTTGATTTAGCCAACTGATATGTCCAGATGGGAAAACGTTGTATTTTCTCACATTCTCAACATATCGAGGAATGGGATTCGTTTTCCGATGAGTTTTTTAGCAAGTTGGGAAAAAAAAATATGGTAACTGTATTACCGAAGTTAACACAACTAAACTGTGTTTGCTGTCCTTACCTTATGAATCGTTATTGATGGGTTCAATTTGACATATGTTCTATAACCATTCACTGTCCGCTGTATTTTCCATCTGGCTGTATATTCAAGTTCAGCGATTCCTTTGTTGTTCTCTGTTGTTGATTCCTAGGTTGTAAATCCCACATAATATTATTATTTTGGTTGTCATTACTTACCCTTGGATATCATGTCTTTACGATATTTTCATGGAGAACCTTTATTCTTCTGCACCCACAGGCCAAGTCAGCTTTGTTAGATCCTTTATAAGCTGTTAGGGTATTCCTCTTTCTATTTGTCATATTGAATGAATCTAACTTTACTTTCTCGACTTTAATGGTATCATCAGATGCATATGCATCTGAATTCCTGGCCAATGCTTGATTATGTTTGTGATCATTTGATAAACTGTTAATTCACCACTTCTTGATAGGTATGAAGGGCAGCGTGACATGCTGTATAATCAGACATTTAATCTTGATCAGGTTGCATTTGCTGCTGAGGGTATTAAAGATGCTCAACAAACTGTGAGTCCCGAAAAGCTTACACTTCATTTCTAATTTTGTTGTTGAATCGTCAATGTCCATGTGTCTTGGTGTAATATACAGTATATCAAGGCAAACTTTTATTTCAACCTTACTGGGAACTTGACCGCATCATGAGAGGTTTGAGGCATTATTTATAAATAATGAGGGTTCTATTTATATAGCATGCTTGATCAGTGCCTTTGACTCCTTTTAGATTTAATTACGTTGTGCATTCCATTCATTAGAAACCATATATTAAAGTTTCCCCCCTCTTTTGGCCTTTTCTCTTTTCAGATGTCAGCCTTGAAGTCTGCCAACAAGGAATTGAAGGGAATGATGAAAACCGTGAAGATACAAGACATTGACGTCTGTACTCTTCCTTTTCTCTTGTGGCTTCTGTCTGTCTATTTCCATAATTTTTTGGTCTGAGTTGTTGATTTCTCCTGAATGCAGAATTTGCAAGATGAGATGATGGACCTGATGGATGTAAGTAATGAAATACAAGAGACCTTAGGTAGAAGCTATAATGTGCCTGATGACCTCGACGAAGATGAACTCATGGGCGGTAAGTCACAAAATTATCCAAACTTAGTTGATGTCAATGAGCTTTAATTAACATTTAATTGCACTTTTTCACATGTATATCACTGATTTGATATCAGTCATTTGGTTTGTTGGAAACATTATTATACAAAAGAAAATTGAAAAGTAGTTGCCCTTAAAAATGTTTGATATCCTTGATTTAAGGACTTAGGTTGGAAATCAAACATTTTATCCATGACATGTGCGTAATGTTTTGAGCAATATAGTTTCAGCATGTAGGATGTGTGATCTTCTCAATTTGATGGCCTGGATGCATTGTTGGGTGCAGCTTTTAGGGCGTGTGGATTAATTAAATTTTAGGATAGTACAATCTTATCCTTTATTATTTAGCATCTTAAAATACTTATCTTGTTTTTCTGTTTTTGCTGTTCAGAACTTGATGCACTGGAATTAGATATGGGAAATGAGACTGAGATGGATGGAGTTCCTTCCTACCTCCAGCCAGATAAGGAACCTGATGTGGAGGCAGAGCTTAACTTGCCTTCTGCTCCCACCGGACATAATGCAGCACCACCTGGCAGATCCGATGCTCAAGTATGATTTCCTTACCTAATTGTTATTACTTTAGTGTTCTTTTAAAAGCCATACATACACGAGGTTTTAAAAGAACTTTATCATGTTCTCATTGCAAATGATCCAGCAAAAAAGCAAGTTACCGATTTCCATCTTTAAACATTGTCAGTTTTCTGCAACTCTATCAAAGTTCTATATTGATTGGGCCCCCTAATTGTGATGAAAATACATTGACTGAAGTGCAGCAGTAAGAGCCTGAATAAAATTGATGATGAACTCAACATAAGAAATTGAGGAAACTTGGTTGTTACTGTTATTTGATGCATATCTTGGTTTTAGAACGTCCAGGTGCCTAGAAGGTTCCATGATATAAGGCTGGCTTAGTAGGTTGAGGCAATCCAATTAAATTTGACTGGATGTTCTTATGAAAGAGGGAGGCTTTGGGTTCTAAAGAAGGCTAAGAAGGGGTAATAATCAAAGATTTAGGGCCTATAGCATCCAAGATAATTGGACTTGATTTTGACATATTTTGAAGACTGAAAATCAAGTATAGGAATCATTTGAAACAAATTACACGATCTGCTGGCCAAATTGTATGTTCATGGAAGTTTGATCACTGCAGAAATATTTCTCTGCTTTGTTTATGCATGTTTTTAATATTTTATCTGAGGTCGCAGTGCTTATGCTCCAGTTCCTTTGGGGCATTCCTGAGAGGAATAGGGAGAGCTATAAGTTAGTAGCATGCGGCCCTTGAAGGATGTAGTTCTTCCCCAGCCATCCCTTGGAGAATGTAGTTGATTCTAAACGTTTTTCGGGATGCTCATGTGTTGTTCTCCGGACAAGAATAGTTTGACTTTTCCTGTTCCCGAAATGCTTTTTGCTGTTCACAGTATCTTCCATCCTCAATAGAATAATAAATCATAATCTCTATTCTTCGATAGTGCCAAGTCCTAACCAGTATAGCATACCCTCCGGCCTAGTTGTTGGTAGTGAGGTGTTTCTGTACTAAGTTTAACTTCACGACATAAAACCATAAACCACTTGAGAATTTAACCAAGAATTCTTCTGGACTCGCTTTCTGTTTGACTGTTGTTCGTTTCTTGGATTTACTGAATGTTTTTCTGTAGCTTGATTGGTTGCCGTTGATGATGACAGGCTGAGGATGAAATGGGTTTACCCCCTGTCCCACGGGCATCCGTACGGGGTTAGGGTAATCATTTCATTAGCGTGACTGGTGTGGACACGAGCTAGAGGGCTAGACCAGTTGATGATGTGCATATATTGACTACTTCAATTTTTATGGTGGTTGGACTGGTCCATTGCTGACATTATTTGATGAAAATAGAAATTTTTGTGCATGTTCTTGAAGGATTACCTATTAAGTTTTTGGATAGGGTTATGGCATGGCACCTGAAAGATATATATGTATTATATTTTTTTATTGAATAATATGATGATGAATACTCGAAGCTAATTGTCCTTATATAGTAGGTAAGCCACTTAGACAGTGTTATCTTAACTGAGAGGAAGCACTTAACATGAAGCAATATAGGCGCAAGGTTCTTGTATGGATAACTAACGCGAGAAATGGTGTTATTGTAAAATCCAACATGACAAGGAAAATGAAAAGAATCCATCTACAGGTTTTTAGTAATAGATTTTGTTTGTAACTTCTCATTAAGAAACCAGCTTAGCATATGTAAACAGACCAAACTATTTCGTGGATACGTCTGACATTGTTTCTGCCGCATCATAGAAACCTCTTCCTCCTTATTGATAATGCCGTACATCAAGCAAGTAAAGAAAACGCGGACAAAGCACTGTGCCTGTGCATGCACTGCAGAGGGATTTATTATGAAATCCCGAGAAAATAACTTAAATCACCCAAAAATTTAATAACAGTAGATGTTTCAGTAATTAAATATCTTTCTTCAAATCTTATAGTAATTTTCCTACAATCAATTATTCGTTTCTGTCGAAGAAGTCACTGTACACCAAGGTTTTATTATGTACCTTCGGATTAATTTAGGTATGGCATGCTTTTGACATGTCTGGTGGATTTTGATTTGATGATGAGGTTAAGCTGGCATAAACATAACTTGACATGCATGTCAATTCATGGAAGATGAATAAAAAACATGTTAAGGAATAAGCACTTCCCAAACGAAAGAGAAGTTAAGGCAGACACACAAAACAACTTTCACTGTAACAATTTCTCATTACTTCAAGCTTAGCAAAGATTACACTGGGATTGTTCACTGCCCTTAAGCTTTTTATGCAGTACACTTCGAACTCTTTCTCTGTTTTTTTCCGGCCAAAAGTCCAATCGCAGTTAAGTGATTGCGAACGGCACTTTTTCTTTTTCTTTTTTCGCCAGCTGGGAACGGCACTTTATAATTATAATTACACGCGGATATTTATCTATCAACTTCAAAACCTACCTATGATCAGTTCGATCTCGGAATATGACGTCATCGGCTAGATCCATCAACACGGGCAAACACTCCGGCGAGAATTTCCTCGCGAACAAGTATGGAAAGCTGGAGTTCGAGACTCTCAGTTGGTGAACTAGCTCCGGCGATACCTCCGGCGGGGTGTACAGGTGCGGGTGCCCATCCCAACAACCCGTCCAGTTCACTCTCGTCAGTGTGAATCCGGTACACCCCTCCGGATCCTCCATTGACAGAAGCGTCGGAAAGTAGTGCTCCTCCGGGTAACACGGTTCTTCGCTCACACAAGGAAGCTTGAACTTCCTCCAAAGCCTCCGATCTTTGACCACCAGCGCTGCGTGCCGCCTTGTCAACACGAAGAACTGAGATCCGACCCGGAATTCATCGAACGGTACCTCCGGTAGCATAGCGTTCAAGCCACGAGCCGCATATCGTTCGAAGAGATTTGGCTCACCGGAGAGAATCTCGATGAAGCTTTTGTACCGAGATTGCTCTGATGAACCCCAACTCATCAGAGAGGTTAAGGATGGCGCACTCTTGAATAGGTAATTGTACATGAAACGGAAGGAATGGAGAGGGATACAATGCTGCGACACGAGAGCGAAGTATTGGTTTGATGTGTCATTGATGAGAGCGGCAGCGAGGAGACGGCGAGCGGCGGAGATGAGCGTCGGCGACGCGCGATATGTCTTCTTCGAGGGGATGAATCTGTAACGGAAGACACCGCCGGGAGGAATTAAAGTAACAGATGGATCTGAGTGGATGTATATGTTGAAGAGATCGTGGTTTCCTTCGAAGAACTTTTCCCATAAGGGAGCGAATGAGAGATTTGAGTTGGTGAGGAAGAGGAATGCGATTTTGGGTCTTGGATTAGTGGTAGTGATGCTCGAGCGAGAGATTCCAGAAGCGGGATAAACGCCGTCGGCGGTGGCGGGTCCACGGAGGAGATGAAGACTGTTGATATCGGAGGCGGCGAGGTGGGAGAGGGAGCGGTTACCCCGGTATTGTGGGGCGAGAACGAAGAAAAAAGGGACAGAGAGGAAAACAGAGTAGAAAACTATGTAGGGAAATGATAACATGAGGTAATGAACGGTTCTGAAGCAGAGGAAGAAGGTAAATCACAGGTAAGAACGAAAAATTAGAGATTTTTAATTGTTCGTCTTCATTCTGATGAAATGGATTAGAGGAAGAAGCAAAAAGGCAAATGAGAATGAAGGAGAAAGGGGTTTCTTTTCCTGGTTCTGAGAATTTTTGATAAAGATTGAAGAAGAAGAAGAAGAAGAAGAGAGTGAGAGAGAGAGAGAGAGTGAAAACGAACTAGTGGGGAGTGAATGGATTGGTGCTTGGCGGAAAGGTAAAGATGCAAAGCGCGGCTTATTTACTTCAAGACTATTCAAGCCTTTATTGTTATTAGTCAATATTCTCATTGTAGTTGTCATGCTTTTTATGATAGAAAGAGAAAAGAAAAAGTAGTAACACTCCCATCTATCTTCTATTTTCATATTGGTAGATTTGTTAAGGGGATTAAAAAATTTAATTAAATATTATATTTATCATTTTCTAAATAATTTTTTTGATTTATAAATCGATACACAATCCAATAATATATGTAAGTATTTTAAAATTTATGTTATAATTAAATAATATATTTAATTTTTTAAATCTTTCAAAAAATTAAATGACTCTTCTATTAAAATCAAATGTAGTAATAACATACAAAACAAAAATAAAACTGGGAAAAATGGGTGAGAAATACTTATTTAAAAATTTCACCAATAAGAAAAATTGGAACCAGAGTTTCCATATTTTTTTTATTTAGAATATTATACAAGTACATTCTATATACAAAAATATATTAGATTCTTTTAAATAATAAAATTTGAAATGAGGACTTTTCATCTATTTTTCTAAGAGAATAAACTCAACAAAATAGAAGCTCAAATATCAAAAGCCATAATTATTTTGAACTGGGGCAAGAATTGTCAATGACTTTTACCTGGTAGCATGAGAGCTATTATACGATGGAAGATCGCTGTTTCAATCCCACTTCATGGTTAGATGTAAAGAATGTGCGGGGGAGTGATAATTAATGAAACTCACTTGGACAAAGAAATTAAATTATAAAGTGTGTTTTATATTAAGGATAAGAAGATTAATATTTTTTTAGAATTTCACTCATTTAAACTTTTATTAACAAAAAAAAAATCTCAATTTTATTCTTGAAAATATAATTAGTGATTAAGGTTATATAAACTTGGGTGCGGCCCAAATTGGTGATCCCAAACTAAACTTATCTTTTGCGCTAAGCTAACCGCTAATGTGGAAGCGTTTAAAGAAGCATTAAATGGTATTAGGCACCTAATAAATGACCAAATCACTTTTTAGGTAGAAAAGAAGAAAATAAAAAGTTTAAATAAGTAATTTCTTGTTTCAAGATTTTACTAAGGTTAGTGTAAAAATATCAAGGGCCTATGACATTTTGGACTGGCCCTCCAAATGAATCACGACCTTCTATTAAGTGCGGAAATACTATAACATAATAACTGCAAAAAAAATAAAAGCATCTATAGTCTAGATATTAAAATATTTTAAATAATAGTAATGAATAAAATATAATTTATATTGGCATGATCACTGAGGTTTTGGATTCATGTAGGACCGTTAATAATTTATTTAGATGATGAAAATGATGATAAAAACAACAAACAAAAATCCCTTACTCAAGAATTCCTTGGCCTCATTATTCAACATTTCTTCTTACACACAAGTCACATTTTAATTTTTAGTCTTCAATAATTTTCTTAAAATCAAAACGGAATTTTGATCCTCCTCCTATTAAACTCTTATCCTGTTTTGTATGAGCATAACTATTCTTATACTAGAAATAATTTTGTTAGAGATATTGTCAGACAATAAGTGCGGACAATTTTTTCAGTAGGAATTTAAACATTAATTTATCACGTTAGAAAATATTAGCCCCCAAACCCAATAACAATTGATTCTTTCTCCTAAAAAGGCAATACATTAAGATTCTAAGGAAGGGATATAATTACCAACAAATCCAATATAATTGAGAACTATATAATAACAAATTCTAATATGAGAAATGATAATAATCTTATACTTCTCACGATTTCTTTTATAATCCAGTCTTTTGCATAGGAGCTTAAAGTGATTCGCTCTCATAAGTTCTGAGCTTACATCTCCACCTTTTCCACGCGAACGTATTCCCCGTTCTTGTTGGGCCTGAGTATGGGCCCAAGGCCCAAAATAAGATTGCTCTAACACCAGCGGGCTATATGTCGCAAACTCTCGATCCCTGTCTCTCGCCCGTCGCTCGGTGTTCTTCGAAGGTTCGAATAAAAAGAACAGCGTTCCCTTCCTCCGGCCAATCTCTGGCGGGGTCAGAACTTGGAGCAGAAGTTTGTGGCAAGTATTATTGAAGCAGAGCAATAGAAGGAAGACCCATTTTTGCTGTTTGTAACCGTACTGTCGCAATTTTTCTTTTTGAAGTTCTGGATTATTGCAGGTTTCACCGCCATGTGGAGGTCACTTCGAATCTCATATATCGTGAGTATCTAACTGTTTCTAACACTTCATATTATGGATTTATTCCCATTTTTCAGTCTGTAGCAGTATCTTTTCCTTTGTAATTCTTTAGGGTATGCTTTAAGCTGTAGTGTGATACTTTCTGCAGCTTGGTAAAATGAATCGCATCAAAGTAACCGGTAACATGATGGACCATGCCTTGTACTCTAACGTGTCCCAACCTCTCGTCTCGACTGCTGCACTAGATTCCGTGTCCATACAGGTTTACTGATTGATGCTCTTTATTTTCTCTCTTTCTCAGTTTCCATCCCTCTTTCGTTAGAATGGAGCGGGTACGCAGTAATGTGGGTGTCATATACCGTTCATGGTCTAAATATATGTGACTTCATGTTAGATGGTTTAAGATGAAATCCACGGAGGGCCATCCATGTTAGTGTGGTAATTTATTCTTGGTCCAATGGAAGCTCTGTAATTTATTGGTATAATTAGTATCTTAACTTTCTGTTTTCCGACTTCAGATGCATTTCATTTGTTTGTTGAACCTAGATGGCTATTGTATTTAGAAATGTTTCTAAAATCATAAAGCAAAAATTATGCTAGTTAGCACAATGTATTCATGTTTTCTATCATAATAATTTTGTATGAAGTTCTTAATCTCTGGTAATTTTGAGGGAAATTTACTCTTGACTGATTGATATATTAATTTATTTTGTGGCACCAATTTGCCTCACAATCACAGACAAACCATTCTCCCGAGCAGAAAGATGGAGAGACGCAAAAGCGTCTTATTGGGGAAAATGTACCTAGAAGAGATAAGATGAATTTCCTTTTGACAACTGTAAGTTCATATCTGTACAATAAACAAATGCCAGATATACTTATCAAGATGGTGTGTTGATTTAAACCAAATAATGCAGCTTCTCAATCTCAATGACAGTAAGGAAGCAGTTTATGGTGCTCTGGATGCCTGGGTTGCCTGGGAGCAAAAGTTTCCCATGGTTGCATTGAAGAGGACGTTGATTGCCCTTGAGAAGGAACAGCAGTGGCATAGAGTTGTGCAAGTATGAGTAAAACATTATTTCTCTTACTTCTTCCTCTTCTACTTATGCACTATCCTTCTGTAACTACATCCAACAAAGGAAAAAGGAATTGAAGTGATAGAGAGAAGATTGTAGGCATATGGTAAGGTGGGTTCTACTCTGGAAAAGGGTGACATTGCAGATATTATAAAATGGATTATAGCAATTCTCTTGCTTGAAATCAGGCTAAAGAGCAGGCCACTGCTTTATGTGATTAACATTAAATATATCTTATTATTTAATATCCCAATTTGCTAGTTTTGTTTTATTTTGAACTGATAAAATCAAGTGATAGCGGGCTATAGAGTTTATCAATTCTTTATGCCCATATAGACAATTCAACAGCCAGCCCCTTCTATTTGTATAATTATTACTATCTACTTATTTTTGTGAGAAATCATCAATACAGTAATAGGATGTAATTTTAAGAGGTTTTGGGGCTATTTAAGATATCATCTTTCTTCCACCGAGCTGCAGGATTTTTTTCCTGTTCGACAAGCATCATGCTGAGGCTTCTTCCTCTTGCTCTAGTTAGGCTATTTCAAGCTTAGGCTTGCCTTTGTATTTAAAAAAATAAAAAAAAAAGATATTTTCTTTCTTGCATTACAGGCTTCTTTTCACCTATAGGGAATTTAACCAAATTGATGTTCTTTCTATTGCATTCTGTCTTGATTTTGACATTTGTTAATGTGCTAGTTTTAGGCCGTATTGTGAGCTGTAAGACACCGGGGGATTTACTGCTAATTTTTAGGTTATAGGAAAATTGATCTTAACATCAGTTCACGTTCATCCTGTAATCGTATTGTAACAATTCTTGTTCAGAAAGTTAATCTGTGCCTTTAATATCCCATTTAAGATAATTAAGTGGATGCTGAGCAAGGGGCAGGGGACCACGATGGGAACATATGGTCAATTGATTCGAGCTTTAGACATGGATCACAGAGCTCAAGAAGCACATGAACTCTGGGAGAAGAAAATTGGCTGTGATCTGCATTCAGTTCCTTGGCAATTATGCCATCTTATGATAACAGTATATTACCGAAACAACATGTTGGAGGATCTTGTACGGGTAAGCTTCCTTTATGAAATTTCTCATGTTTTTGAGAAATAATATCATCTTTTAATTTGTGGATTTTGTTGTATCGATGATAAGTTGATCCTTCTCTACATTTTGTCTTAATAATGGAGGAAAGACAAAGCAGTACGATACTGTGGTTTCATTTAGTCTCCAGTTAAAGGTGGTAGTGCTATTATTGATCATTTTGCTGATATAATTTCTTCGAATTTGAAACTACAATAGTACCATAGGCATTTACTTACTGCTGCGATGTCGTGGATTTTGTCTGCCTTGAACCCTGTCGATTGTTTGATAAATTAGGTAGCAAGTGATCTTCATCTTCTAAAGACATTTATGTTCATAAGAAGTGGAATTGCGGTTGATGAGAGCTCTAGGTTGATGAGAGCTCTAAGTTATTCAGAAACAAATGTTTTGAGGGGGCCTACAAACCAATCCGCAGATAGCTAAAAGCCTACATGGGGACATTTCCTAAACGAGCACCTTTGTTAATTTATGGCTATTTGGTTTTTTGGTGAATATCTTATGTCTCATATCTGTGTTTATTTAGACGACATAAACATTACACTACAACCTAGGTTTTATGTTGAGTTGTGACTCGGTTTTAAAAAAGCTTTTCAAGGGACTGGAAGCTTTTGATCGTAAGCCAAAGGATAAATTGATCATTCAGAAGGTGGCAAATGCATATGAGATGTTGGGCCGTGTACCAGAGAAAGACAGGGTACTGGAAAAATATAGCTATGTCTTCGATGACAAAAAATCTAGAAAGCAGCGCTTTGATAGAAACAAGATTTTGTCCACTGAGAAGGGAGGACGCGAGCAATCTAGGGAGGCCTCATCTGGTCAAGTGTAATCAGGCAAGCTCAAGTCATAATTTTTTTTTTTTGGGGTGTACCAAGGGCATTCCTCAGCTTATAGCCAAGGATTAATCCCTTTTCAGATGTAGAGAAGCTCTTTATCATATATATATATATATATATATTTCCGTAAATGATGAGGGGATTTATTATTAAAAATATACTTCATCTAATCTTAAATATAAGGTCTAGTTAAGAGATTTACTTAAATCCTAAATATAATATCTCAATTCACTTTATGTGACAAATTTATAGTCATTTTTCTAAAAGAATCCTATTGATTGCATATCCTGAAAAGGGTTTTTATCAATAAAAAAGTTTTCAGTGCAAAAGATTAAAAAGAGTCCGACTAAATCATTTTTCCCTCTTTTTGCAAAGGAGTGCCAGACTCAATCACTCTATACAGCTGAGCTCCATCCCTGATTGCTGTTGAAGTAGTGCATTGTAGTGTGTAAAGAAAGATCGTGCTGAGGAGAGGGGGCTACACCTTGGCTTGGAGACAAGTCTCATGATACAAGGGCGGAAGGTCACAAGCGTTAATTTCTTATACGAATGCTATATTTGTTGGATGTGTTGTGCAACTCAATTCATGTCCAACTTCAGCAGCATTTCTGTTTGATTTTGATCTGGATGGCTTATTTCTATATTCTTATTTAAATGATATACAACCCCATATAAATTATATTTCTCTAACTTGTACTCCAGAGGGGGCAAAATGATGTTCTGTTGTTTTTATTAGAAAATAGTGATATACACGCTCAAATAAAGTATATTTTTAAGGCATTTTGCTCCTATTAAATCAGGATAATGAGACTTTTACACATGTTTTTATTATCTACATATCTTTTATTAATTTAAATTTAATATACTTCTGTAAAATTAAATAAAAACATAAGATCCTTTGGCCAAAAAAAATAAATAATAAAAACATAAGATCTAAAGTATGTAAACATAAATTTCGAAGTCTTTTACACTAAAAAAGGTGTTACAAAATTCACAAAGAAAAAAATAAACGGCATGATTGATTTTGAGGATGATGTATTCAAAAAATCATATAAAATTTATACAAAAAAAAAAAACCTTTGTTTTGGCAAGTGAAATTTGTTAAAAAGATATATTAAACGAAGATATGTTATAATAACGGAATAAAAAAATAATGAAATTGGAAAAAAATAATTTAAAATAGATAAAAGTATACTTTTAACCCTCTATTTCATGTAAGATTTTTAATTAGATTGCTTAAGTTTATAAAATCAAATTTAATTTGAATGTTGGGAAAATTAAAATAAAAGACCAATAGAAAATAATATTTATTATAAAGGACCATTAAAATGGTAATTATTTAGAAAGACCAAACTTCAAAATAGAAATTTAAAATTATTAATTTGCCCATAACTAAACCTTTTACATTATTTACTACATTTAAAATTGAGAAATAATTAAAATTAAAACTAAAACTTTCCATAAATCACATTGATAGGATTGTATCTTTTTCGTTAATTTTCATTTTTCATTAAGTTTTTTATTCATATGATCAATATGTCATTTAATTAATCAGTATAACATCAAGTTGTTTAATTTATATTATCAACACTAATATAAATTAAATTTTTTTATAAAAATAAAAAATGAATTCATTTTATATCTTTTCATAATATGTTATATTATCTAGATATTTTTATTTTATTAATGTTATGTGCATTCTTTAAATCATATACTTTTTTTTAAATTAAAAATAAATCATATAAACTTTCTTTGAATTATTTTAAATTGAGTAAATTTTATTTTTACTCATTAGACTTATATAACTTTTATTAAATGTATATAATAAATTATAAAAGATAATAATTTTTATTTAATGTTTGTGTTAAGTTTTAAAATATATAATATTAGAAAAATTGAACAAAGTGCAATTCTTTTCCAGTAAAAATTGAAAAAGATTATGTTTAATTTAGTAAAATTTAAGATTATGTTTAATTTAGTAAAATTTAAGATTTTGTATAATTTTTAAAAATACAGTGTAAGAAGGAATGTAGGAGGGAAAATAGAAATGTGACTAAGAGCAATTTAGTATTTTTAATTTTATATTTTTATTTGTGATCCTTCTAAATAATTATAACTTTTATGATCCTTCACAATAAATATTATCTATTTTAGGTCTTTTACTCTAATTCTCCTTTGAATATTTGAATATTGCATCATCGCAATTTCCAAACATCTGAGGATCCGAGATTTCTTGGTCAAGAAGGATAACTATAAGTGGAAAAGAAAAGGAAAGAGAAAAAGGAAAATGCAAAATAAAAGAAGACGGCTCGTATATATATCTCTCTATATATATATATATATATCCTTATCTATGTATATAAAAGGCACGCTGGCAGCGTTAGGGTTCGAAAAGTTGCTTCTTGCATCGTTGCTCCGGAGCCCTCGCCGTCAAAAGGCTTTACTTCAGATTCTTCAGATCCAATTTCTGAAGCATCGGAGTAACTCTTTCTCCGATCTGAGTTTTAGCTGTTGGGGTTTCTCCACACCGACATAAATTCCAGTGCTGCTCTCCATTCTCTCTGTTTAATTCCCTCACTTTGTCGATCTCAAGCTTTATCTTCAATCCCAATGCCTAATCTTCATCGATAGCGGCAGAACCCTTTGATCAAGGTTCCGTAACTAACTTCATCCAGATGACTTGACGAGTCATGTTTAAATGAAGTTAGTTATGGATCTTGATCGGTGGGTAATCAAGTCTGATGCATCTTTTCTTTTGGCCAAATGGTGATTGAAGGTAAGTAAAGCATCGTCCTTAGCTTAAAAGAGAAAAAAGGCATAGCAAAAATTTGGTTACTGGTTTAAAGATGTTTGAGACTCGTGATTTTATTGTTGTCATCCGCTTAACATAGAGTTATATGCAACAATCATCTGGACTGAGGAAATTGCATTGTTTAAGCGAATCCCAAACGAACTTATTGAAATAGTCTTACTCAGAGGGAAAAAGAGTTATTCATAAAGCAACGGGCTGATTTCTAGAATGAAGGGGACTGTCCATTTGAACCACTTATTATAGCTCTTTGCGAACGAAAGTAAGAATGGTAAGGCCGGTCCAGGAAACCAGACATCCAAATAGACATCTTGTTAGAAAGTTTTAGTTATGTTCTTTTAGACTTTGTTTAGATCTTTGATTTGTTGATGATGTTTCCCTGGGATGTGTTAAGTTGAAATGACTTATTGGATGTTTATCTGAATATTTTGTTAGGTCGAGCCTTCCATATGCCACCATTTAAAGTTATAGCCTCTTATTTTTTTTACTACAAACAAGGTTTGTAGAAACAGTTTCTTTTGTTTTTTTTTTTTTTTGTTTTTGCCAACTGTAGACAGTTCTATACATTAGCAAGTGCGTCAAATTTATTTATTTTTGGGGAGACACTAGCCTAATGAACAATACCACTGTAGAAGTAGAAACATAACGTCGTAGTATCATAGTTACGGTCATTTTAGAGAGAGCCCATTGCTTGTTTCTGTGAAGTCCACAAAACTCGTATAAATAAGATCTTGCACATACAGAGGGATCCATAAATAATTGTGAGCTATAATCGAAGTAACCATTATTAAACAATTTTAGTCATTATTGGTTTGTATGAAGAGGGATCTCAGGGCTATACACATACATGTATTGTGAAAAAAGGTTTACGATTTTTTATATTGTCATTGAATGTATGATACGCTGTACAGTTAGCTAGTAACGCATCCTGGTTCCCGTTGGGATTGATCTCATGTGGAGAGAAATTTAAGAGCAATTCTTCTTGAACTCATGATCTAAACTAATGCATTGATTAATTTCCAGAACTAAGCTCATCTAACCAGAACTAAAGTCAGTGTTAAATGAAATTAGTTGTGGCACCCTAATCAATGATTGATTCACCCATGGATGAATGATTATTCATGGAGATGGCGGAAAGGAATCGATCGTATCGGATCCAATGGAGTTGGTGATTGGGATTGAAGATATAAAGTTTTCAATTCAGAGAAAGCTGAACTAAACAGAGAGATCAGAAATCTGAGAGAGGAGAGGCAAAAAAACCTGGAAGATATGTTGAAAGCAACAGCAAGAGTTTCGGATCGGAACCCAAAGAAAAAAGAAAAAAGTGAGTTCGACGATGCTTCAGGAATGTTGAAAGCAACAGCAACTTCTCCTTTCTTGGCCATCCCTGCGGAAACGTTTTTGTTTTCCATTTATGATTTATTGTTGATGCCCAAGAAATTATATCAAATATTTAGAGGAAGGAAAATACAAGTTCTTTATCTCTATTATTATGTCAAGTTTTCTTATCACATTGTGACCATATGTCCCATTTTTGCAATATTATCATAAAATTATAAATTCATACAAAATATATATATATATAAGATACATGGCAAAGTACGATTGAATGAATGTATTTTTTGTTTTGCCAATAAAAAAAATGAGTGAATTTAAATTTCAATTAAATTAAAAAAATTCAAACCATTTTAAAATTTAAACATGTTTTATCTATATTTAATTGTAGATACACCGTTTGAGTTTCCTAGTCAACATTTTTCAAGACTAATGTTAATTTAATAAGAACGAAAGTTTACCTCTTTAGACTTAAAAGATTAAGTAACCTTCAATAAATAAATGTATACTTTAAATTTTTTTTTATATATCACACACACACATTTATATATATCATCATTGATGGGATAAAATGAAGAAGATGATTTGAAGCTGTCCACTTAATTCATATGGTTGGTATTGTTGTTGGGCCAACCCTTCAGTGGATACCTTGGGCCCATGAAGTCCAAACGAACAACAATACT